>JBBPBX010053213.1:0-18727 GCA_038048925.1 Garcialebias charrua | reverse complement strand
AAAAATACTAAACAACAAAACAACAAAGGGGTCTGCTTATGGGGTAAAATTTAATTTCTGAATGAGTTTTTGTTCTTATAAGTTTTATTGTTAAAATTAAGCTTATCAATAGAGGCAATATATATATTTTAGGTCAGTTTCTTTAAAATTATTAAAAGAGGGGATTGTTAGGCTGATTGGTGACTCTAAATTGACCCTAGGTGTGAGTGTGAGAGTGGATGGTTGTTTGGTGTGAGTGAGACAGGTCCCTCTTGTAAATGAGTCCCCGTGACTCAACGAGGCTAGCCTGTATAAATAAAGGTTGAATGAATGAATGAATGAAATACGACGTTGTTTTTCTCCAGTGACAGACAGACCGTGAAGAGGCGGGGCTAGTGGGAGGAAACGGATGTGACGTCACCTTCAGTCGCTCACTCGCTCCCGTAGTCACCGGTTGCTCCTGCTTCTTTGCTGATTCACCGACGACGATGGCTCCTCATGTATTCGAGGAACAAACGGATTTGATAGTTCAGTTTCTACTTGACGACGAAGATGTGGAGAGTCGTACATTTCTATCAAGTGATATCGAAGCAGACGGTCCAGGTTAGTTAATGTTTTTACTCTTAAATGTAATGTAAATAAAGGACTGTGAACACGTCAGCTACGTCATTTCATACAGGTTGCCACATAAAATGTTTCCCGTCTTTGTTGAGCACAAATGAGTTCCTGCTAAAAAAAAAAAAAAACTGGATTAAATGAGTGTTAGTCATCTACCTTCTCCCAGGTTCTCCCTTCTCCTTACATGATAAACATAATTATCTTCGGTGATGTCACTAACAAATAGCTACTAATTAATTCTTTGTTTGTTTGTTTAGAAGACACTTTTGATCCAGTTTTAATTGCTGATAAACTGAGAACCATCGCAGATGCCATGAATGAGGACTCCAAGTTCAAAGGTGCTTTGAATGACCTGAAGCAGGCCGCAGCACAAGAGGTAAAAATGAAATGAAAGCCTGTAAGTTACTGACTTTAGGTTGACTTGAGGTTTATTCATTCAAGGTTGGTCTCTGAGCTGAGCTGCTTCCACCCACAGAACCTGACAGGGCCTAGAGGGTTCAGATAAGATCTGCATGGATCATAAACAGGAAAATTACCCAGAATGCAATTTATCATGTACAGTACCCGTAGTTTACTTTTTGCTTGAGAAATACTGTAGTTGCATGATATAAAAGTTTAGCGCCAACAAAAGCTGCTTGATTTTCCCGAAGGAGCATAAAGACCTGTACAAAACCCGATCAACTGATAGTTCATAATTTTTACTAACTATAATCAACCCGTTTGATTTATCAGCACGTTTTTTTTTATTACCAGCAGAATATGAAAATGGTGTGTGGCAACTATTTTTCTTTAAAGGGGACCAAATATTGGTTTTATAAATTTTTATGGTATGTCTGTGGGCTATCCAGACCATGTTCATTCAATTTAATGCACAAAATAATTCTTAGATAATAAAATATCCCCTTTCTAGTTGTGCCTTTTCTCACTTCCGATCTGAACAGGCTGTTTATGAGAAGGCCACGCCCTTCAAAAATCTGTTGACATTAACTCCGCCCTCCAAAGGGGACCCTGAGTCAGACCCAGAGGCAGACGCCATTTTGGGCAGGGCAAATGAGGCGCTGACGCGTCGCGTAGGCCACTGAGAAACATCCATAAGTTCACCCTCCATGTTAAAAACTCTTCGTTTGACTCTTTGAAAACAACAAGCAATAAGGCTGCAGAGTAACACACTGGCTGCTAACTGCTATACACGCTCTCTCTAGTGGGGACCGCTTTTTTCACGGACAGGAAATTGGGACTTTATTTTCCTAAAATGTATAATTCTGAAACACACTTAATGTTGTTTTAAAGAATAATGTTTGAGTTTAAATAATTTGTTGCATTGGAAACCTTTTTTGAAAACTTTAACAAATCTTTAAATGAGAATCGTATTATTATTATTATTATGGAGAAAACTCCATAATAAAGCAATAAGGTTGTGTTTAACCCCTTCAGAAATGATTCACTGTTGTACCAACAAGGTGCCTCACGCAGACATTTCTCATCATTATCACTGCTCATTGGTAAACACAGTCATTGCCAAAACAGATGTTGGTTTAGATTAATTTTCCAGTTATCCTGGAAATGGTAGTACCAAGTTCCTGAGGAAAAAGCAACTGGACTTCTTTTCCTGTTTAAGAGTTTCATCTTTCCTCACTCACAGTTATGGGAACAGCATCTCAGCACAGTTGAATTTCTCAATTGAAGCAAAAGTAGGGAGCAGGGGCCTCATGTACAAAGACTTGCGTAGATTTCTTACTGAAAAGTCACGTACGGACAAATCCAGAAAAGTGTCCACGCACAAAAAAATCCAGATTTATCAAACTGTGCGTACACCGGTATCCACGCACATTCCTTATGTACAACACAATCAACGTGGAATTCAGCGCACATGAGAGAGTGGCCGACTCCGCCTTTGACACGCCTCCGTATGAATATGCAAAGTCATTCAAATATGCCATGCACGACAGGAATGTCGTCTCTGCTCCATTGCAAATCATGTCGGAACGTGGAAAAAAGAGGAACTTCACGGACTGTGAACAGGAATCACTTCTGAGTGAGGCAGAGAAGCACGGAAAAAGGTTTTATTCGGCACGCCTAGCGCAAAACATACCATCCACTTTTAAACAAGAAGTTGACCCATCTGCTCTAACATGCCTGTATAGGTTAGTGGTGAGCGCGCCCGCCCTTCGTCCCAAAGGTCGTGAGATCGACTCCCCCTTGGTACAACGTTTTTTTTTTTCATTCCAGATTTAAAGAACACAGGACAACTATTTAATAAAACAACAAGAAATAGAACAATACATGAAATGAAAGGAAGCAGACGATTTCTTGTTTTGTAAATAGTTTTCATGTGTATTTAAATCTGGAACGAAAAAAAAAAGAGAAACGTTGTACCATGCGAGATTCGAACTCATGACCTTTGGAACTAAAGGCAACCGCGCTACACACTGACCTAAACGTAGGCGTGTTGGTACAGCTTGGTTAACTTCTTATTTAAAGAAATCACATCTCATTGTTGTCAATATCGTTGCCACTATTTGGCGCATGCTTTTATATCCACTCATCTAATTGCGTCCATGTGGATGTAATAATTGTTAATCATGTGTGTTTGGTGGGATTTATGATTATTTTCATATCATGGACACAGTTTCTCTGAATAACCTGTAAGTGTCGCCAAAGGAACAATAACCACAGAAACGTGCGTACGCAAGCAGGGGAGCAGCCGTGGATTTGTACGTGGATGCGCAGATATTCCCGTTCATATCAGATTTGATACATACGCCACTTTGCGTGGAAAGTGACGTGCGCAATGTTTTTGTGCGTGCGCACGGTTGATACATGAGGCCCCAGGTGGAGGACAGGCTGGAGCAGTGGAGGTTTGCTTTAGAGATACAGTAATAGAAGTGGATGTCAAAGTAAGACGTAAATGTGTAATGGTGTTAAAACTAGATACCAGATGAGTTCCTGTAAGTTGAAGCCAAAAGAGAAACTGCATCCTCCAGTAAGAGTTTTAAGTCCCACCCCCTACACGTAAACTAACAACTGTTTCCTTACTCGAAACACACACACTCATTGTTGCATGCAGCTTTTACCTTGCTGTCAAATTTTCAAATATTTATCTTCTAATATGTTTGATGGTAATTAGCTATAAACGTGTCATTTAACACAATGGTTGTGGGGGAGTAGGTTGCTTTTAAAGCCCCACATTAGGCCTGTCACGATAACACATTTTGCTGGGCTATTGTCTCAAATTATTGCAATAAACAATTTTGTTTGACATTAATTAGTAACTGTCAAATTTAAGAAGAAATGTTGGTTAATTTGTTTTGTGTGTAGTACCTTTTTTTGACCACTGGATGGCAGTATAAGACTGAACCGAAGGATGGATGGTGAGGGAGCGAGCAGCGTGTCTCTAAGGAAAATGGGGGGAAAGGCCCCTTGATGTGACATGGGCTGTCTCTCCTTCTTTTTTTTTCCAGTTCTAAAAATGGCAGACGCTCGATGTGGTATGAGCTCTTTAGCATAGCATTTGTTACACAACACTTTTAATTTAAAAAAAAAATCAGTAAACAAGTTCTCAGCTTCTTTTGCAGAGAAAAACAACTTTTTACATGAAGGCACAGGTTTCAACCGTGAATTTTGGAGCTTCGACAAGACAAGAGTTTTTTTTCCCTGAGGTCGGCCTGTTGGCTTAGCTTCTCAGCTTAGCTGCTTTTAACGATAAACCAGTGGTGTAGTCTACGGGATACTCGGGTATATGGAGTATACCCACTAGAAAAAGCTTAAGAATCTCTGTATAACCACTTAAAAGTGCCCAATGATACATGACATCATTAGGCACGCATCACTGATATGTTAAACAGCAGTTAAACACTTCTGTAACAATCTATCTGTATGCAGTGCTTTGCTTTGATACTGTTTTATAAATTCTATAACATGGTTTTAATACAAAGCCAACTGTTGTACAAAGTTTGTTGTTCATTTATTCAAATATAAACGTCAGATAAATTTGGAAATGTTCACTATAAAATCAAAATAAATTGATTATTACATTGTACTAACCTGTGTACTTTGGTTTCTAAGCACAGTATACCCACTACAAAAATGTAGACTACACCACTGCTTAGCAGCCCAAACACGAGTCTGTGGAGATGAATTAACATTTATTTTAACGAAAAGAAAAAGGGAGGAGTCAGTGAAGAGCACCGGAGTTGAGCCTTTTGTCATCCAGTGTTTTCAGTAGAAAGAGACACGAAGAAACGATAAAGCCGATAAAAGAAAATGAGGCTGATAATTTTCATTATGCGATTAATTGATTTATTCTTTATTGCAACAGGCCTACCCCACATTGCTAGTGCACAGACTCTAGTTCCAAAAATACAACACGGCAGCTTCCATAACACATAAGGAAGTGATGACACTTGGTTTAGTATTGTTGTAAAACATGTTGATGGTGTAAATGAAAGGGAGACTGGTGTATCTGTGAAGCTGCAGACTGGAGCTACTGAAGGTGGATCAGTTCAGGTGTTTGGGGTCATCCATCCAAAGCAACAGGCAGAGCACAAGACGGCGCAGGCAGGGTGGAGTGGATGGAGACGAGCTGCAAGAGTGAAGGGAATGTTTTACAAAACTGTAGTGATACTTGCCATTATGTTTGGTTTAGAGAAGGTGACATTGACGGGAAGCAGAGCTGCACATGGCAAAGATGTAGACTGTAAGATTAGACTTTTTTTTATGTTTGTCTTTTATTGGATTAAAAAAAGGGAGTTTGTGTTAGGCCTGTGGTTAACACAAACTCTTTTTTTAATCCAATAAAAGACAAACATAAAAAAAGTTTCAACCAAGTGAGGTTCGAACCCTAGTCGAGAAAAGGCTCAGAGCGGCAACCCGACGCTCTACCAGTGAACCAACGGGTATCTTGCACTTTGTAGTTCCACTTTTTCTTTTAACGGATCGCACCCCCAGAAAATCCTGGCTTCGCCCATGTAAAATAAGCTGATTTGTAATCCGTTAACAAAAAATTAAACTCAGAAACACTAATATATATATATACAGGGTAGTCATGCAACAAATATTTTTTAGCAGTGTCTCCATCCCTTCTCTTTCCACCTAACACACACCAAGCGCGCACACAAGAACTCCCCACCCACTTCAAGGTGGCTCTCCGCACAATGCGAAATGAGCGTGGGCGGGCCAGGCTGGCCTCAGGGACAACCCGGACGAGCTGGGCCGGGGAGGGCTGTGCAGTGCAAAAACGGATGGAGTTTTCTGAAGTCCTCAGAATCAACGCAGCATCTAGCAGGACATTTTAGAGACTTTATGCTCCCTTCGGCTGACGAGCTTTATGGAGATGCTTGTTTCATTTTCCAGCAGGACTTTCCTCATGCCCACACTGACAAAGCTGTGGAATATTCTATTTCTCTGAGTCACTGAATTTTGGTTTTTCATTATTTGTAAGCCACAATCATCAAAATTACAAGAAATAAAGGCTTGAAATGATTATCTTTATGTGTAATGAACTTATGAGTTTTACCTTCTGAAATGATTTACAAAATAATTGAACTGTTAACGATATTTTCAATTTGTAAGATGTACATGAACGGGCCAGCTCAGGCTGAGCGGCTTGGAGACAAAGTTCGAGAGACGAGGCTGTGAGGATTCAGACATGTGCAGAGGAGGGACAGTATACACACCGTAATTTCCGGACTATAAACCGCTACTTTTTTCACACGCTTTGAACCTTGCGGCTTATACAATGCTGCAGCTAATTTTTGGATTTTTTTTTTGTTTGTTTTTGTTTGTTTGACAGGCTAATGAGCTTCATACCACCAAAACAGCCTCATCACGCCCGGGCGCTCACATAGCTGCCCAGTACACGTCTCTCTTGGGTGGGGCGGGGGTGGGTCCTCAATTCTCATTGAGACTACATGTACTGTATAAATAAAGTTGTTGTTTTTTAATCTGACAAATGAAATTACCAAACAGGGCTAATGTATTTTATTTTTTAACCAGCCATGTTACAGATACTGTTCTGAAAATTAAACATTTACTGTACGTATTTGTGTATGTTACGGTACATATTTAATTAAGTTTAAAAAAAATCTTTCTGTGTAAATATCTCATGTTACAACGTAGACACCCGCAGCTTATAGACAAGTGCGGCTTATATATGTACACTTTTTTTTCTTTTTAAACAGAGTGGGTGTGGCTTATATTCAGGTGTGCTCAATACATAGTTCCCAGAAATGTGACTAGAATTCCGGAATTCCCGCCATTTTAGTAGTCAGAAAATGTTGAAGAAGAGCTATTTTGTAAGTTCCAACCTTTCAATTTAATATTTTTAACTATGCATTTCTTTTATTACTTATATCAAATATTGTTTTATAATTGCTTGTTTGAATTTGGTGCCTTCATAAGACGTGTTTAATGAAATTTCTTTGAACTTTTTCATTTTGCTTTCCTCTGATAGCCATGTGAATTGATATTTCCCAGCTATGAACCTTATCAAATAATATGTATTATTTTTGAAACACTGGGACTGTTAAGTTTTAATTATTTTGAATAAAGCAGTTTATCAAGTATCATCCATTATTTTTTTATACTTACACATTAAAAATGTTTCAATGACATTTTCAAAACCAACACGTTGGCATTTTCCTCCTGTTCAAGGTTGTCAACTCCAGCTCTGCGGTGGCACTTACTGTTCAACGGTGTGAATGACAATTTTTTAATTAAAAATCTACAGGTATATTTATAAATTATTAGTAAACAGTCTACATTCAATACAATAAGACGAATGGACAATTTGTCTTTCTTTCATTTTTAATTTAAATTACTTGAACACACAACTATTAAAATACTGTTGTAAAGGAGAAACAATTTGTACAAAATATTCATTCAGTAAAACATTTAGCAGTTTCAACAACAAGTTTCCACATCAACTGCTGACAGTTGTGCTTTACCTTTGGTGAAACTTGGAATATTCACCTCTGCACAGAATGGTTCCACACTGCCCTGTATGTTGAAACCACGATCAGCTAGTATGAGGTCACCTGGAAGTAGTTTCAACAGCAAACCACAGTTTTCAGTTATCCACTTGTCACTAGTCCTGCCACCCCATGCTTTGGACAGAAAAGACACTGAACGCTGCGGGGTGATGCCTATTAATAATTTCAGTGTTTGAATGTTTATAGTTTGACCACGTCTGTGCACGTACCAGTAAGTTTTTAGGCCAAGTCTTGGACAGGGCAGCTTAATTTAAGATCAGAAATCGTTCGAATTGACCAAAATGAGTATTTAATTTAGGAACTGGTATGTATGCCTTTACATAATCAAATACTGTCATCAACATGAGGAATGATGGGAGGCCTGTGTAGTATCTTACTTTGAAATTATTATTCTCAAAGCTTTTTACATTTAATTGAAAATTACTTAGCTGAATTCGTAATGTAATATTTTCTGTTCTTAATGACTGCAGTTCAAACTGAACCTGACTTTCAGAAACAGGTGTATATTCTGTACAGTCATTTGTACCCTAAACCATTTCACACACTGGAACTACTTCCTCCACTTCAGGTTGGACGAAGTTCCTCATTGGTGAAGCCAAAACCTCAGATTCAGAGACTGCACCGAGTTCTAGGACATCCTGCGCAAACTGGAGATGTTCCTTTGAGCGAACTCTTTCTTTCAATCGTCTGGACCTATAATTAAGATAAACATAAATGTTTATATATGTATACAGATATATATGTTTGCGTCTTGGTAATAAGACAACAACTTTTCTGCTGAAAAGAAATCACATTACTACAGCAGACATTTTTACAAGTTAAAAATTACATATTTATAAATATTCAAATATCAAAGTAACAATATGTTTTTAATTAATATTACAATTATTAAAAGTGACATTAATTTGTATACCTGTTCATCTTAGACTCCGACCTTTGATGTTCCTTAGCTGCCTTTCTGGGAGTCTGAGCACCAGTTAACTTCAATGTAGGAGCCCAGTCTGGGTTTGACCTGTCGTACATGTGTGCAGGCCGTCCTGAACAACATAAAAAAATTAACAGAAGCAATTATTCAAATGTTGGAAGTTATACCCAAAACATTATTTTTTAATGTAATATTTTCTGAACAGACACATTTCCAATGCTTTTATTCACACATGAAAACAAAAGGGAACCAAAATCAAAACAATCACAATGTCGCAGTGTTCAAATATTATCTATTTGAGATATAATGTGTATGTACAGGTAGTCCCCGATTTACGAGCGGTCTGATCTACGAGGTTCCGGACTTACGAGCTGGCGAATTTTTTGAAAAAACGCAAAAAATACTGAGTTTTTCTGTGTTTTTTCACCACAGTTCGTTAGCTAAACATGTGGACACACGTTTCCGATCATTTTTATGCACTCATAAGCAGTTTTTCGATGAAAAACGAGTGTTCGTAGTCGCGCTAGCAAAACCGTTCCAATTTACGAGCGAAATTCCGGACTTACGAGACACGTGGCGGCCGTTCCAAATTACGAGATTTCCGGTTTACGAGCGCCTCGTTGTAACGGAACTCGCTCGTAAATCGGGGACTACCTGTATATATACACAGTGTACGTATATACAGTACATACAGCATTATACAGTATACTGTGTACTCTCAGCTCTGCATGTACATACTGTGAACTCTCAGTTAGTAACTGAGAGTTCACTCAGTTAACTGAGTTACTGCCACATCAAATTTTAGCTCAAAAACTGTAAAACTGTCAGTGATGCAAACATTTTTGTTTCCCATATATTCAGGTATAGGGGCCATCTTAAATTGAGTTATCCTAAAGCTTATCAGTTGTAAATGTCCATCCAGTGATTAGTTTCAGAAAGTTTCATATAAATCTGTCCCTGCTGAAACCCATCTGTTCACTCTGGCGTTTCATACTGTGTGAGCTGACTTTGTGTACATGTACATGTATATATTTTATCATGTGTTCCCATTTTAATGTTGTTCTTATACATTTTTATTATAATTTCACTGCTGTAAATGCCATAGTTTTACCATTACAGTAATGTGTGTTACTGTTTCTGTAAATTTTAAACCTCTTTTATGTTGTTTGAGATGCACCAGTTGAAACAGTTAAACTGTTTCAACTGTGACTTGACTGTCACCGAGTTATTTTGCTAACAAACAGACTGACTACAAGCGTTAACGTGTGTCAGCCTGATGTCACAGGATAAATATAGGTTCAAAATACATTATTAACAAGCAGCTTCCTAACAACAGAGTCGAGGCTAAACACGAGCGAGGCACTTTGTTGTCTTGTGTTAACGGTGTGGATGTTAGCATGTTAGCATAGCGTTGCTAAGCTAGCGACAGTAACAGGAGCTAGATCATGAAAAAAACTGTTCAAACACACAGTTTCGCTAAGTTATTCACATTGAATTTTGGTTTACCTGACAAAAAGTGATCGGAGCATATTTTTGATGTGGACGATGGCAAATCCTTGCGGTTGATCTTACACAGCCAGACTCGCCGACGTTCAGTGGTGAGCGCTTCTGTCTCTGGTCCTTCATGCTTCCTTATTTTCGGAATTACGTAAAACTTACGCTTGGCAATTGCTCGATTGGTACAACCACTAACCCAACACGAAATAACCATTGCAATTATTTACAAATAACAACCACGAAAAATACACTGCACGTAACCTACGCTGCTACTAGTGGTCAGGAGTGGAAGTATCACCAACTAAAATGGCGGACAACCCGGAAATGTCCATTATGTGACGTCACATGGGAACGGCTAAAATGGCGGACAACCCGGAAATGTCCATTATGTGACGTCACATGGGAACGGCTATGTATAAGCTGTCAACTTGATGTAAACAAAAGTGTCGGGGCTGTTGATTGGTGCAGGCGTGTAACTGAAAAACTCTTCCCTATTGAAAACAAAGCCCGGAAGAAAAAGGTTCCGCCTTGGATATATTTCACATTTTAGGGCAGGATTTAGGTGAACACAAATCTTAGAACATAATAGATTTAAAGCTAGGGTCTGCGATATTTGAACACTCTGGGACTCTCTGGGACTTAGAAATATTTTCAGCGCAGAAAAGCATTCTGGTCCCTCCCCTCAGAGCCATATATGGCACAGTCCGAGCTCTGCTGAACTTGGGATCTGCTCCGCCCCCTGCTGCTCTCTGCTCAGAACCACTGCGATATTCTGTGTTTATGGAAATAAAACCTTCTAATAAAATAAAATAAAAACATGGAGCGCTAGTCCTACAACACAAAATCCAGCAGACACCAGCAGAGGTTCACGAAGCAACGTTGGACATGTTTTAATTCGCTCGTGACTTCCTCATGTCGCTGCGCTGCTGGTCTGGAATGTGTGGAATGCTTCACCTCCTCCTGTCTGCGCTGCGATATTCTGTGTTTATATGACAATATAACTGTTTAAAAATTTTAATAAAACCACGAATCACTCATCCTACAACACAAAATCCAGCAGAAATCATCAGAGGTTCACAAAGCAACGTTGGACATGTTTTAATTCGCTCGTGACTTCCTCTTTCTGTCAGCGCTGGTCTCTGGAATGTGTGGAATGCTTCACCTCCGCCTGTCTGCGCTGCGATATTCTGTGTTTATATGACAATATAACTGTTTAAAAATTTTAATAAAACCACGAATCACTCATCCTACAACACAAAATCCAGCAGAAATCATCAGAGGTTCACGAAGCAACGTTGGACATGTTTTAATTCGCTCGTGAGTCGTGACAAATCCATTTCCTCATTTCTGTCAGTGAAGGATGAAGCGATCACTTGGCTTTTGGCAAAAAAAACTAAATAAAAGTCCAGGGGCCTCATGTATCAACCGTGCGTGCGCACAAAAACCTTGCGTACGTCACTATCCACGCAAAACCCCGTATGTATCAAAACTGAACTGAACGTGAATATGTGCGCATCCAGGTACATTTCCACGCCAGCTCCCGAGCACGCGTACGCACGTTTCTGTGGTTCTTGTTCCTTTGGCGACACTTACAGGTGATTCAGAGAAACTGAAGCCCCACAGTCTGTGGTTGACTTTAAGAGCGGCTTGAAGACCTTTCTTTTCAACCGAGCATACTCTGCTCCTCATGATTCTACTTTTGATCATAGCTGATACTGTTGTTGATTTTAATTGTTTATTATTTGTTTTATTGACATTTAATTCTGTTGCACCTTGTAGCACTTTGAGATTTTCATTAATGAAAAGTGCGTTATAAATTGAATTCATTATTATTATTATTATTATTATTATTATTAACTGTTCATGATGTGAAAATGATTAATATTCCCACCAAACACACATGATAACAATTATTACATCCACATGGACGCAAATAAAGGACGCGCAAAGTTGTGCAAAAAATACATTTAACAGGAACGGATTCAGCCTTACTGGAGGATATAATAAATAGTGTAACACGCAGATCATTTATTTATAAACAGATATAATTTTCTGATCTATGATATGGCTTATCATCCGTTTTCAGGAATAATCCTTTTTCATTTTGGCACTGCGCTCTGGAGCAACACAGGAACCGTGCACAACGCGTGCAGAAGCAGCGACCAAACTGTTCCCGAGCTTTCCAGAGGGAGCTGGCAGGTCGATCGGGACTGTGCCATTCCAGTCCACACAAAGCCGGATCATGTCCAATAGAATGGTCTCATCTATATGATTCCAAAGGCTGAGTGGTCGCGCTTTGGAGCGCGCGCGCACCCTCACACGGCAGCTGGAGGTGATTCATAATCTGCGTTTATTGTAGATTTCTCCAAAATGACACGTGAAAGTACACCATATATAACTTGTTGGAGAGTAACAGCTTCACAGACAAACAGATTGCGCACAAGGCTGTGGCGCGCGCTGCGCGCAGCGTTTGGAGACTCCAACATCACGTCATGTCATGAAAACTCTCCACTGAGACGCACAGACCCGTTTCTTCATGTCATCTATTAAATAAACAAAGATCTATGTTCAACCAAACATCCAAGTTCCTCTGTGTTTACAGTAATTATGGTAATAAACTCGTGCGCAAAGTTAATATTTTCACTCAGAATGAATGGATGAGCCGTTGCGCACCAAAGCAGGGTGCGCGCACACACAAATACCGACACACAATCACTCGTTCTTTGCGTGATGAACACATTTTATTACTATTCTTACTTATGTGTCAACTGAAACTGTCCAGATGAACTGATTGAGAATGAGCGGATTTGATACCTGGACTATTGAGAATTAACTTTCTTGTCTTGAACCACTTTGGACATGTCTGCCTGCCTGGGAGGAGTCGACGAGGGACACGCCCCCAGAAACCATCTTGGCTACAGCAAACTGGTTGGTCCACATAAGTTGCTTACTTGGTGGGTTAACTTCAGTGTGCTTTGGACTACTCTGACTGAGGAAGCCCTCTGGAGTGAGGGTGAAACGTTTCTGCTAAAAAGAAACTGTCCAGATGAACTGATTGAGAATGAGCGGATTTGATACCTGGACTATTGAGAATTAACTTTCTTGTCTTGAACCACTTTGGACATGTCTGCCTGCCTGGGAGGAGTCGACGAGGGACACGCCCCCAGAAACCATCTTGGCTACAGCAAACTGGTTGGTCCACATAAGTTGCTTACTTGGTGGGTTAACTTCAGTGTGCTTTGGACTACTCTGACTGAGGAAGCCCTCTGGAGTGAGGGTGAAACGTTTCTGCTAAAAAGAAACTGTCCAGATGAACTGATTGAGAATGAGCGGATTTGATACCTGGACTATTGAGAATTAACTTTCTTGTCTTTTCTTACTTAGGATTTTTTCCTCACTCATATTATATTAAATTCATTATTTTCCTGAATCTAGAAATGATTTCTGATCGCGCAGGGATCAAACAAACATGTCCTTCACACATGCAGGAAGTAATTTGCATCTGTTTAACATATGTAAATGAAGGCGTGTCAGGGGAGGTGTCTCACGTGCGCTCAGTTCCACGTTGGTTGTGATGTACAAAAGGAATGTGCGTGGATTCCGGTGTACGCACAGTTTGATACATCTGGATTTTTTTGTGCGTACACACTTTTCTGGATTTGACCGTACGTCACTTTTCAGTAGGAAATCCACGCAAGTCTTTGTACATGAGGCCCCAGCTCTGGGATAAAGAAGGGATATTTAATACATTTTGTGTCACATAAAAAACAGTCCTGCATCGCTTTGCAATCCTTTAAATGAGAACGAGCTGCGGCTGGGACAGGTGGGGGCGTGGGTTGGGGCGTGACAAACAACTCTGTTTTTATTGGCTGTCAGTGTCCTGGTCACTCTTGTGTTTTCAGTGTTTTTATAAATGCTGATAGAGAAGTCAGAGTCAGAGAGTCAGAGTCAGAGAGAATTTATTGTCATTTGCACCGCATGTAGTACATGTGTTGAAAACGAGATTATGTACACAGGGTCCCAGTTACATCCAACAACAAATGCAAGAGAAAAACAATAATAACATCTAGGATTAACTAAGAGAGACATCAGCTAGTAATACACTAAGCCCTAATGTAGTAGAAAAACATCATTATAAACAGCAGCACGAACATGAGCAGATGGTCACAGATGAACGCAGATAGTCACAGATGAACGCAGCAACAAGAAACAGATCAGTATCAGCATGATGTGACATTTTGCAGTGTTTATTCTTATTATTTATTTATTCATGAGTCTGACAGCCTCAGGGTAGAAGCTGTTCCTCAGTCTAGTGGTTCTACATTTGATGCTCCTCAACCTCCGTCCCGAGGGGAGTGGTGCAAAGAGTGAGTGTGCTGGGTGAGTGAGGTCTTTCATGATGCAGGTGGCTCTTTTTCTGCATCTGGAGGTGTAGATGTCTGTGATGGTGGGGAGACTGACTCCCACAGACTTCTGTGCAGCCTTCACCACTCTTTGTAGAGCTTTCCTCTCTGCAACTGTGCAGCCTCCATGCCACACGTTGATGCTGGAGCACAGGACGCTCTCCACTGCACACCTGTAGAACGAGGTGAGGACTGAGCTTCTCAGACCGGCTCGTCTCAGCCGTCTGAGGAAGTAGAGTCTCTGATGACCTTTCTTGATCAGGCTGGTGGTGTTATTGCTCCAGCTGAGGTTATCATTCAAGTGTACACCCAGGTACTTGTAGCTGGAGACCACCTCCACCGCAGATCCACCTATATACAGTGGGGTGTGGGTGTGTTTGTTCCTTCTGAAGTCCACAATCATCTCCTTCGTCTTCTTCACATTCATGTGAAGGTTGTTCTCTTTGCACCAGCTCTCCAGATGTTCCACCTCCTGTCTGTAGCTGGATTCATCATTATCTGTGATGCATCCCACCACAGCTGTATCATCTGCAAACTTAACAATATGACAGCCTGGAAGTGTGGCTGTACAATCATATGTGAGCAGAGTGAACAGAAGAGGGCTCAGCACACATCCTTGAGGAGAGCCAGTGCTGAGGGTGATGGTGGAAGAGGAGAAGTTGTGGATCTTCACGGACTGTGGTCTGTTTGTTAAGAAGTCTAAGACCCAGTTACAAATAGAGGGGCTTAGTCCAAGTGTGGATAGTTTGTCTATCAGAGTTTGGGGGATCATGGTGTTGAAGGCAGATGTGAAGTCCACAAAGAGCAGACGCACGTATGAGTCCTTCTGATCCAGGTGGGTGAGAGCAGTGTGGACCACAGAGGAGATGGCGTCCTCTGTTGATCGGTTCTCACGGTATGCATATTGATGAGGGTCCTCGCTGATGTTGACGGTTGTCTTGATGTGGGACATGACCAGTTTCTCAAAACATTTAGCGACTATCGGGGTGAGAGCCACCGGTCTATAGTCATTCAGACCAGTCACTGTGGAGCTTTTTGGGACTGGGATGATGGTGGCAGTCTTCAGGCAGGTGGGAACTGACTCCAGTGAAAGTGAGGTGGTGAAGATGTCAGCCAGCACCTCACAGAGCTGGTCCGCACATTCCTTCAGAACTTTCCCTGGGATGTTGTCTGGACCCGTAGCTTTATGAGAACTAGTCCACTTACCTATAACCTAGATTACCTAGATAGTGACTGAGTGAAGAAATATGTTAAAAATATATTGTTTTAAAAGTTACAGACTACATTACAATCTTACATACCCCAGCTTTAATAGTGATAGAAATACATTTCAGATATTTGACAGGTAATCTCTGCAAAAAACTATAGTCCTCTGGCGTCTCCTGATGGTAATAAAAGCATTTATAAAAACCAAAGTGCCCCGCGGTTAACCAGCCAATAAAAACAGAGTTTATAACCAGCCAATAAAAACAGAGCTTCTCACTTCTCACGCTCCTAAATGAAGACAAATAGCTCAAATCTTCACTTAGATTGCTAAATTCGTCGGGTTATAAATTGTCCGCTATTAAAGAGACGTAGCCCTCTGTCCGATTTTACGTCACAGATGTTGCATTCGCGTATAATCGGATTTCCCGTGAATAAACACGGCGCGAAGTTTAAAATCACTTTTAAAGCAAAGTTAAATTGATTTATCATTTTGTTTGCAAAAGCGAACATATTTAAATGATAAAATATATATATTTTGAGCAATTTTATGCATAGTAAAAAAATCATGTCAGCCACACTTTAACATTCTTTTGGAGTGAGAAAAACCGGAGCATCCCAGAGTAAACCCTCACTTGCACCACCAATTAGTTTAAAAAAAATTGGAGTGGGAAAAACCGGAGCATCCCTGATGACATGATTTTTTATCATGTCAAAAGGGGAAATTGAAATATAATTTTATCAGATAATATATTAACTTCATGAAAATATCTAGATATATGCATCAGGTTTTGCTCATGTCTTGTTTAAACAATCTGATTCTGTTTCCGGTAGAATTGTAGTTTTAGTTATCATGCCTACAAATGCCAACATTCACTCACCACTTTTTATAGAACACAAAATGGCGAGATATTATTGGCTGAGAGCTGGGTCACATGATAAGAGTAGGGTTTCCCCTTTGCCATGGTGAAGACTTCTGGAGGTGTGGCCAAGCTCTGAAAAGCTTTGTTCTCTGTTGCACTCGGTGCCATTATTTATCACCGCATGATAGGGTGACAATGGCGAGGTTCATGGTTTTTGTACTTTGCATGAAGGTAAAATAAACCTTCTAAAATGGAAGTCGAGTGTCCCTCCTCTCACTGCTTCAGATTAGAACATATTTTAACACTGAGTAAACCCTCACTTGCACCACCAATTAGTTTAACCTTTTTTTGGAGTGGGAAAAACCGGAGCATCCCTGAGTAAACCCTCACTTGCACCACCAATTAGTTTAACCTTTTTTTGGAGTGGGAAAAACCGGAGCATCCCTGAGTAAAACCCTGCATTGCATCAACAGTTAGCTTAATATTTTTTGGAGTGGGAAAAACCGGAGCATCCCGGTGTAAACCCTCACTTGCACCACCAATTAGTTTAACCTTTTTTTGGAGTGGGAAAAACCGGAACATCCCGGAGTAAAACCCTTTACTTTGCATGAAGGTAAAATAAACCTTCTAAAATGGAAGTCGAGTGTCCCTCCTCTCACTGCTTCAGATTAGAACATATTTTAACACTGAGTAAACCCTCACTTGCACCACCAATTAGTTTAACCTTTTTTTGGAGTGGGAAAAACCGGAGCATCCCGGAGTAAACCCTCACTTGCACCACCAATTAGTTTAACATTTTTTTGGAGTGGGAAAAACCGGAGCATCCCGGAGTAAAGCCATGTGTTGTGAATAAACTAAAAAAAATGGTTTATTACTAAGCACAGCGAAAGTAAAAGGATGGGGATGGTGGGGGAGCAGCTGTGCTCGGATGTCATTTCCTATGACAGGAGATGATGAATGTTGAATAGTCTTGCGCAGAATTTTCTAAAATTTCTGAAGACTTTTTTCCGAGCATGTGAAAAAGCTATGAGTGGGGTGTTTTCTGCAAAGTCTTCCTGCTGTTGTTCAGATGTAGGCTACCGGTAACAGAGAGCTCATGTGAAATTTTAATGGGAGGTGTCTCAGGACCAGGATGCAAGGTGATTGAGGAATTACAGCTCACAGATAACTCTTCTGGGTTGACACTTTGACATTATTTCTAATGCCTGTTCCACATACGAGTTATCGCTGGTGATTGGAAGATGCTCCATTGTGATAAAATTGTGGATTATTGCCTCTGCAGAGAGAATTCGCTCTGCAGGATTCACAGCTAGCATCTTTTTGAGCAGGTTTATAAATTATTTTCTGTCCTGTAATTCAAGAGGATAGTTGCAGGGTGCTATTTCTATCAAATCATCCAAAGATCGCAAATCGAGACAGTCAGTTTTTTTCAATTTTCTGCCCAGAGTCCTCTTCATATTGTGTCGCTGTTTTAAGTTGCCTGACACACAGTGTTGCCAGATTGGGCGGCCTACCGCTATTTGGGCGGTTTTCATTCTCTACTTTGCAGCTAAAAATAGCTTTGGGCGGGTGGGGATAATTTGGGCGGATTTGGAGTCAGATCTGCGGTTTCTGAGTTATGAATTTCAAACAATCATTCATCATTATTTCATAGCAAAGCTCCTCTGACCTTTCTCCATCACTGATTGGCTATTGTCAACTGCCAGGGTGATCGCAACAGAGAACTGGTGAGGCAGTTTTAGTGGACACCGCGTTGAGTGGGCTGGTCCGTAGCGGCGGTACGTCGGAGCAGCCGCCATATTGAACGTGGCAGAACTGCCGGTCAACTGATAGAAGGAAACGGACTGAACTTCATAAAGCACCGTTTTACAAAGTGTTTTATGTTATTGCCTGTCATTCACACACACTAATATATTTGGAAAACAAACAGGCATCAAAGACAAAATTACAACTTTTAAAGTGATTATTAAAAATGTTTATTCCTTAAATGTTTAGGTTATAGGTAAACAAAGCCAACAATATTTTGAGTGTTTACAACTAATAATGTGTGTAACATTATTTCTGTGATGATAAATATAGAAATATTCATTAGTGAACGTTTAATGTGTCTATAATAATCAGATCCTGAAATGTGACATGTTGATTTAAACTGCACCAATGATCACATTTAACTGGTTTTGATTAATCACATTGAATATATAAACACCAATATATCTTTACAGGAGTTGGGGGTACTGTGTATGTGTGAAA
>JBBPBX010053212.1:13682-23926 GCA_038048925.1 Garcialebias charrua | reverse complement strand
GACCCAAAGTCCCCAGGCTCCGCTTCCTCAGTGGAAGACGTGCCAGTAGGATTGAGGAGGTCTTCGAAGTATTCCGCCCACCGACTCACAACATCCCGAGTTGAGGTCAGCAGCACGCCACCCCCACCATAAATGGTGTTGGTCGCGTACCTCTTTCCCCCCCTGAGACGCCGGATGGTGGACCAGAATCGCCTCGAAGCCGTACGGAAGTCATTCTCCATGGCCTCTCCGAACTCCTCCCACGCCCGAGTTTTTGCCTCAGCAACCACCCGAGCCGCATGCCGCTTGGACTGCCGGTACCTATCAGCTGCTTCCGGGGTCCCACAAGCCAAAAAGGCCCAATAGGACTCCTTCTTCAGCCTGACAGCATCCCTCACTGCCGGTGTCCACCACCGGGTTCGAGGGTTGCCACCACGACAGGCACCAACAACCTTGCGGCCACAGCTCCGATAAGCTGCCTCGACAATAGAGGCGCGGAACATGGCCCACTCGGACTCCATGTCCCCCGCCTCCCTCGGAACGTGTTCAAAGCTCTCCCGGAGGTGGGAGTTAAAGCTCCGTCTTACGGGAGACTCTGCCAGACGTTCCCAGCAGACCCTCACAATACGTTTGGGTCTGCCAGGTCTGACCGGCATCCTCCCCCACCATCGGAGCCAACTCACCACCAGGTAGTGGTCAGTTGACAGCTCCGCCCCTCTCTTCACCCGAGTGTCCAAGACATGCGGCCGCAGATCAGATGAGACGACAACAAAGTCGATCATCGAACTGCGACCTAGGGTGTCCTGGTGCCAAGAGCACATATGGACACCCTTATGCCTAAACATGGTGTTCGTTATGGACAATCCATGACGAGCACAGAAGTCCAATAACAGAACACCACTCTGGTTCAGATCAGGGGGGCCGTTCCTCCCAACCACACCCCTCCAGGTCTCACTGTCATTGCCCACGTGAGCGTTGAAGTCCCCCAGTAGAACAAGGGAGTCCCCAGGAGGCGCACTCTCCAATACCCCCTCCAAGGACTCCAAAAAGGGTGGGTAGTCTGAGCTGCCGTTTGGTGCATAGGCACAAACAACAGTCAGAGCCCGTCCCCCCACACGTAGGCGAAGGGAGGCTACCCTCTCGTTCACCGGGGTGAACCCCAACGTACAGGCACCAAGATGGGGGGCAACAAGTATGCCCACTCCTGCTCGGCGCCTCTCACCAGGGGCAACTCCAGAGTGGAAGAGTGTCCAACCCCTCTCAAGGAAACTGGTTCCAGAGCCAGAGCCATGCGTTGAGGTGAGTCCGACTATTTCTAGTCGGAAACTCTCAACCTCACACACTAGCTCAGGCTCCTTCCCCACCAGAGAGGTGACATTCCATGTCCCAATGGCCAGCTTCTGTAGCCGAGGATCAGACCGCCAGGGTCCCCGCCCTCGGCCACCACCCATCTCACATTGCACCCGACCCCTTTGGCCCCTCCCACAGGTGGTGAGCCCATGGGAAGGGGGACCCACGTCTCCTCTTCGGGCTGTGCCCGGCCGGGCTCCATGGGTAAAAGCCCGGCCACCAGGCGCTCGCCAGCGTGCCCCACCTCCGGGCCTGGCTCCAGAGTGGGGCCCCGGTGACCCGCGTCCGGGCGAGGGAAAACTTAGTCCATTTATTTCACTCATCATAGGGGTTTTTGGGCTGCACTTTGTCTGGTCCCTCACCTAGGACCTGTCTGCCTTGGGTGACCCTACTAGGGGCATGAAGCCCCTGACAGCATAGCTCCTAGGATCATTGGGACACTCAAACCCCTCCACCACGGTAAGGTGGCAGCCTAGGGAGGGCCTCGGAAAAAAAATCAAAACGTGGAAACTGAAAAACATCGCACATCGTAACATTTTTCAACATCTAGTCACCACACAGCTAAACCACCAAGCGCAAGCCAGTATAGATTGGTAATCATACAAAACCACTCTAATAAACGCTGCAATAACAGTATGCGGGAAAACTGGTACGAAGCGGCAACATGAATGAGAAACTTGGTGGTGGAACAAAAGCGTACAAAATGTGATAGCCGAAAAGAAAGCCGCGTTCAAACAATGGCAAAAATCAAAGTCTGACGAGGACCGAAAAATTTATCGTGAGAAGAACAACAATGCGAAGCGTCAAGTCACACTCGCTCGGACAAATCAATGCAAAGAGTGGCTCGCTAAAAGCAAAGGTGAACATAGGAAATCTTTGTATCGTATCGCGAAACAAGCAAAGCAGACGAAAAAGGATATTGTTGGTGCCTCGTGTATCAAAAATGTCATGGGCGATATATTACTCGGACAAGACAAAATCAAATTGCAGTGGAAAGAACATTTTAATCATCTGTTGAATGAAACAAATCCCATTAACGTTGACTTTGACGCTTCACCCGTCGAAGGTCCGATTCCAGACATCACAGCAAATGAGCTCATGGAAGCTTTGAAAGCAATGAAAGATGGCAAAGCGGCTGGACCATCTGGGCTCACGAGCGATATCATCAAAGCATCAGGCAATGCGGGTATCCAAACACTGCTACAAATTTGCTGTGAGATCTGGAAGAATTGCTCAATGCCAACTGAATGGAACTCGAGTACGACAGTACCGTTATACCAGCGTTTCTCAAATAGTGGGGCGTGCCCCCCTGGGGGGGCGCAATGAGATGCCTGGGGGGGGCCCGGGCTCTTGTGACCCAGTTTTGAATTTTCTTATTGCACCACGGAACTAAAATTCCTAGGCGTGTTTCAGCACGGTGCTATTATCTGTAGCACACGTAGCATTAGCTTCTTGCTGCGGTGTCCTGTTTGGGAAAGTTATGGCTTCCTTGTTTAAAAAGACGAGCGCAATTCCAAAGCTGTTGTTTCAGGACGTTGTTTCATGGAGACTGGTGCAGACATGCAGAGGAGCGGAGCGCTCCGCCACGAGAGAACAAACAAGATTAGAGTTGCAGCACGTTTTTTTTTTCAACACGTCTAACTTGTTAACGGACTTGAAAGAACTTCATCCCAATGTGAACGTCTCTTCTAAAAGCAAGAAAACCAGCTTGTTGCAACACCGCTAACAGCAGCATTTAAACTTCCATCAGGTAAATCAGAACGGTCCAGATCACAGTCGCAGCTGTAGAAGTTTTAAAGCTCTGGGTTGATGTGCAGGCTTTAAAGTTCGTGAGCTCCGCCACAACATCCATCATGTCAACACTTCAGACTGTTTTGAAGCTCCACTCCAGAACCGAAAGTAAAAAAGTTCAGCACTTTATGAAAAAAATAAAACTGATGTCAACAAGCCCTGGAGCTCTGATGATGATGATGACCGAGCGATTTAACCGCCTCATAACAACCGTTCAAGAAGAGGTACAGGTATTGTTGTCTTATTAATATTATCATCTATATAACTTTTTAATTTAAAGTTATAATCTTATTAACTCTTTCTTTTTTACCTCTTTGTGTTCTTCAGGGAAATCCACCACATCACCTCCAGTAGAAGTGTGTGACTGAACTCTGAACTTTTCCAGGGACTCCCTGATACATGCTCAATAATCCAGGTAGAAAAATCTAAAAAAGCTAAGTCTGGTCTTCTTCCAGGCACCTGTCCCACCTGGGGGAGCAGGTCCAAGAAGAAGTTTTAAGTACTGAGGACAAATTGCACTACTTTTACACAACTTTTTATATCTACACTACTGCTGATATATATATTCTTTTTACTAGCCTTATTGCATATGCCACTTTACCTCTGCACACCTGCTTCTGCAGGACTTGGTGGCTGCAGAAGAGGTCATGCAATAATGTGGATCATCTGTTCTGGAATAGGCACATCTAAAACATTCAGAAAAGGGAGGCCTGAGGACTTGAATTAAGAATAAATTTATATATAAACAATTTTATATACAAATTATACTACAGTGGACGTATAATAAACCTTTTTCTTTTTAACCTTCTTTTGGTATGTGCGAGGTTATTACAGCCACCGTATTTATAGTCGCAGCGGAGAGTAGGGGGGCGCGGACCGGATTCTTCTTCCTGGGGGGTGCTTAACAGAAAATAATTGAGAAGCACTGCGTTATACAAAGGCAAAGGCGACCCCTTGAACCGTTCATCATATCGAGGCATACGTCTGTTAGAACACCCCCTGAAAATCGTTGAGAAGATCATCGAGCAAAGGTTAACATCATGCATTACAATCAGTAACTATCAGTTTGGCTTTATGGCTGGGAAATCCACCATCGATGCGATTCACATCATCCGGCAATTACAAGAGAAATTTCTGACAAAAAATCAACAATTATCACACGTTTTTGTGGACCTTGAAAAAGCTTTCGACCGAGTTCCCCGTGAAGCAATCAGCTGGAGTCTACGTCGACAAAACGTTCCCGAATATCTTGTTCGTCTAGTCATGGCAACGTACACAAATCCCAAGACATTCATCAGCACAACAGTTGGGAATATGGATGCGTTCGACATTGGCGTCGGTGTTCACCAAGGCTCGATACTCAGCCCACTGTTATTTATTACAGTAATGGAAGAAATCACGAAGTCGATACGCACTGGCGACATTTGGAATCTGATGTACGCAGATGATATCATTCTAACGGCCACATCAGAACAGAGCGCGGCACAAATGTTTGAAGAATGGAACGCTCAACTCGCCGACCATGGGTTCAAAATCAACATTGACAAAACAAAAGCGATGAACACTGGAGAATCCGTCGAATCCACACCCACTGGTCGTTGGCCCTGTTCAGTTTGCAAAGCTGGTATGGGCAGCAATTCAATAATGTGTCAACAGTGCCAACAGTGGTGTCACAAACGTTCAAAAATAAGTGGTCCATTGTCGAAAGCGACCAATTTTGTTTGTCCTACTTGCATCAATCCACGACAACAAGTACAACGCAACAATACAATTGGAGCCATTGGCGTCGAAACACTCAAGTCATTTCAATATTTAGGGAATGTGTTGGACTGTACTGGAACAGCCGAAGCTGCCGCTCGGGCACGTATACGTGTGGCGTGGAATAAATGGCATCTACTCGCTTCTATACTGATGTGGCGCGACATCCCACTACTCCTACGTTCAAGACTCTATGGCTCAGTGATACGTCCCGTGCTGTTATATGGCGCAGAAACATGGCCAATGACAACAAAACTCGAACAACAACTTCACCGAACCGACATGAAAATGCTCCGATGGATGCAACGCATTAGTCTTAAACAAAGGTGGGCGCCAGACCGCAAGGGAGCGCTAAAGCGCTAATCCGCTTACAGTGGACCTAATTTTTTTGTCAGCCTTTTTGTGGATTGACTAACTTTTATAATTCATAAGCGGATTTGTGCTATTTTTATTTAAAATGCAGTACCGCTAATAACTAATTATCTATCAGTAAAAACCAATAAACTTATTTACAAGCTCTTATGCTGCTTGTTTTACCTTTTTCCCCACCATAAAGAGCAGAGAGGAGGAAGGGTTGGAGGGGGGGCAGAGCGGAGAACAGACTCGGATCTACCATGTAGGTAAATGATGCCGTTGCCTGGGGATCCCATCAGCATGGGGCCCCGGCCCCGCCGCGCCCCGGCCAGTCACCTACATCCCTAACATTGATCCTGCTTGTTAATGTACATTTAACATAAAAATAATTATAGTTACGATGAAAACGATCATTAAATACGCAATAAAAAAACGGTCGATTTCTTTATCCCCCTACTAAAAATGGACTATTCCATCTTGACATCTTCCGGGTCAGAGGTGAACTCAGGGGCTAATTCTGTGGCTAGCTGTTTGTGCTGCTGGGTACTTGGATAAATCCGCAGAGAACCCCGCTGTTTCAAGCCAAATTAACGTGGCCGGAGGATTTTATTGAGTGTTTTGTGTCGACCATTCGACGGTGAGTCGTTATTTTTATGTATTTTAGTTACTTTTCATTAAATCTGTTGACTACCTATAGACGCTAACTCTGTGGCTAGCTGGTTGGTTGCTGGGTTACTAATGGATAAATCCGCAGAGAACCCCGCTGTTTCAAGCCAAATTAACGTGGCCGGAGGATTTTATTGTGTGTTTTGTGTCGACCATTCGACGGTGAGTCGTTATTTTTATGTATTTTAGTTACTTTTCATTAAATCTGTTTACTACCTATAGACGCTAACTCTGTGGCTAGCTGGTTGGTTGCTGGGTTACTAATGGATAAATCGATAGATCGATAGACAGACAGACAGACAGACAGACAGACAGACAGACAGACAGACAGACAGACAGACAGACAGACAGACAGACAGACAGACAGACAGACAGACAGACAGACAGACAGATAGATAGATAGATAGATAGGTGGGATCAGGAATTTCTAAATTATTATGATAAAATAAATTGAGGGTTGACTTTTGGTCGAACATGTAGCTGTCAGATATGTGCCGTTCGATAATTAAAATCAAACATTTATTTTTAACAAAACAAATCAAGGAAGGAGGAGTTTAAGTATCTCAGGGTTTTGTTCATGAGTGATGCCGGGTACCGACCAAATGCGTTTCGGCCAGCGGAAGCGGCCAGTTTGCATTGAAAGTCTATGTGGAGACGCGTCGAGGCGCGTCGAATCGTGAAGCGGCGTGTTTTGAGCTTTTGAAGCGGCGGCACGCGGCAGTTCCTTTCCGCGCACGCGCGCGTCCAAAGCAACCTACGCGTCGAGCAGCGTTGAGCTGCCAAGGGTCAAATATTTGAACTTTCGACGCATCGCAGCAACCAATCGGGAGAGACTGCTATGTGATGACGCAACGAAAACGGGACTTTTTTTGGACTTTTTAAACTTACTCCATCGAGCCTCCATGAAGAAACCAGCTCTGGTAAGAAACTTGGCATTTTTACAGTTGCTGCTGTCCGCTCGAGCGTACGATCACCCCAAACATAAAAAAGTTTTAATCTCAACAAAGACTTTTGGAGCTGCAGTTCGGCTCGTAGAAAACCCACTCAAGTAGTAACGAGGCTCACGTACAGCTGATTTTGTCTGCCCGGTGTACAAGAAACAACCGGAAAAGGAGCCAGACCCCCTCCTCTGCCTCCTCCCAGGGCGCGTCATCAGAAGCGTCTTCAGTGGCTGTGTGAAAGTGACAAGCGGCCAAAAGGGGGCGGCAGGAGCGTTTTGACGCGTTTGGTCGGTTCCCGACATGAGGGAAGAATGGAGCGTGAGCTTGACAAACAGATTGGTGCAACGTCTGTAGTATTGTGGACTCTGTGCCGGTCAATTGTGGTGAAGAAGGAGCTGAGCTGTAAGACAAAACTCTCTGTTTACTGGTCAGTCTACGTTCCTCCCCTCACCTCTGGTCATGAACTCTGGTAGAAACTGAAAGAATGAGATCGTGGATCCAGGAGGTTGAAATGAGTTTCCTCTGCAGGGTAGTTGGACTCTCCTTCAGAGACAGAAGTTCAGTTATCAGGAGAGACTCAGAGTAGAACCACTGCTCCTCCACATCCAGAGGAGACAGTTGAGGTGGTTCATCCACCCACTTCGAACGTTATCAACCATTAAATGTCCGTTGTTAGTTATTTTCATCCGCATATGTAGCGGTCAGACTGCCCCTCCTGTACCTCCTAGTAGGTTTAATTGTTAGCGTTGGTAGCGATGACAATAGGCTTCGTTTTTAGCTTTGTTAGGGCTCATAATAACTTCACATGTTTGGGTTTAGAGGAAAGACTCTGGCGTTAGGTTTAGTGTCTTGGTTAGGTTTAGGCACAAGGGTAAGGGGGTTAAGTTTAGGGTTGGTCCTCTGGGTCAGGTGTAAGGTTAGGTTTAGGAAAAGGGTTACATAAGCTGAAAAAAAAGACACTTCCTGGTTACCCCAGTGAGACGCTGCCTGTTATCAGCGATAATAACGATAATAATGTACCTTTAAACCTACTAGGAGGTAGGTGGGACAGTTTCACCACTACATATGGGGATGATAACAACTAATAACAGGCATTTAATAGACTGATAACATCTGAAGCCGCTTGTTCATCTGGTAAGGATGCTCCCTGGGCGCCTCCCTAGGGAGGTGCTTCATGCCGGGTACCCACCAAACGCGTTTCGGGCAGCGGAAGCGGACGGTTTACATTGAAAGTCTATGTAGAGACGCTGCGAGGCGTGGCGAATCGTGAAGCGGCGCGTTTTGAGCATTTTAAGCGGCGCGGCAGTTCTTTTCCGTGCACGCGACGCGTCCGAAGCAGCCGACGCGTCCAAAGCAGCCGACGCGTCCAAAGCAGCCGACGCGTCCAAAGCAGCCGACGCGTCGAGCGTCGAAAGTTCAAATATTTGAACTTTTGACGCTCGACGCGTCGCAGCAACCAATCGAGAGAGCCTCTGCTATGTGATGACGCAACAACGACGGGACTTTTTTGGGGACTTTTTAAACTTACCCCAACGAGCCTCCATGAAGAAACCAGCTCTGGTAAGAAACTTGGCATTTTTACAGTTGCTGCTGTCCGCTCGAGCGTACGATCACCCCAAACATAAAAACAACGTTTTAATCTCAACAAAGACTTTTGTAGCTGCAGTTCGGCTCGTAGAAAACCCACTCAAGTAGTAACAAGGCTCACATACAGCTGAAAACAAAACAAACCCGACCGGAAAAGGAGCCAGACGCTCCTCCCACTGCGTCTTCAGTGTGTTAGGCTGATTGGTGACTCTAAATTGACCCTAGGTGTGAGAGTGGATGGTTGTTTGGTGTGAGTGAGACAGGTCCCTCTTGTAAATGAGTCCCCGTGACTCAACGAGGCTAGCCTGTATAAATAAAGGTTGAATGAAAAAAAAAAAAACAGATTCTGGTGAAAAGCGGCCAAGAGGGTGCGTCAGGAGCGTTTTGACGTGTTCGGTGGGTACCCAGAATCAGGCATGTCCGACTGGGAAGAGACCTCGGAGAAGACCCAGGACACGTTGGACTATACTGTCTCTCTGTTGGCCTGGGAACACCATGGAGTCCTCCCAGAAGATCTGGAAGAGGCTGTGGAGAGAGATGTCTGGACCTCCCTGCTCAAGATGCTGCCCCGAGACCTGAGTCCAGAACAAGAGGAAGATGATGGATGGATGGATGGATGGATGGAGGGATGGCATTTCTTTTTCAAATGTCTGTAAGCATAAAGTGGCATGCCACTGAATATTCAATCACCAGTACAGTACCAGTCAAAACAGCTGTAACTCTGCACAGCTGGAGCAGCACAAAGGGAACTCTATTTCTATTTTAAAAACTGCAGGGTGGTGTTTCTACACCTGGGTGAAGTAAAACATTAAAAGAGGTCAGCTCTGCCTGCTCAGACGTGCACGTATGGCAGAGGCCCAAATGCAGCAGTCACGCAGCCAAAGCCACAGTCACTGAACTGAACAGCTTCCTGGAGTAGTGAGACCCGGCCACAACTGCTTGTAGCAGCAGCTTCAAACTCCACATGGAAAACACACACAGTCCCAGTAACAGGCCAGGCGTTCTTCCACATCTGGAAAACATGACGCTGGGTCAGATCCTGACACCAGAGGCTCTGAAGGATGAGTAATGCTGTTAGATTTTTATCTGCGCTGCTTAAACTGTAAAACTAGTGTGCACAGAGATGGGACTGCACACCCGCATGCATGAGAGTGAACAGGCAGGTGATGAGAGTGAACAGGCAGGTGATGAGAGTGAACAGGCAGGTGATGAGAGTGAACAGGCAGGTGATGAGAGTGAACAGGCAGGTGATGAGAGTGAACAGGCAGGTGATGAGAGAGCTGAATACAGTTGGGCCAGAACTTTGATATGACAGTTTACCTGTACCTGCAGCCAAACGCCCCTGCAGGGAGGGCGGGAGCAGGAAGATTGTGCAAGACCTTTGTGTGGACCAAATTCACCTCATCAGAGCAAAATGCTCAAATATGCAAAACTGCAGCTAAAAGCTAAAACTTACAGAACCATAGCTATAAGCTAAGATTTCCAAAAGCATGTATAAAAACTAAATGTAGCAAAACTGTAGATAAACAATAAAAAGCGTACAACAGTAGCTAAAACCTAAAAGTAGCATCATGGTAGCTAAAATCTAAAAGTGGTAAAACTTTTAGGTTAAAGTTGAAAGTTGCATTAAAAAAGTAGGTATAAAGTAAATAAAAATGTTTTTGAAGAAAATGACTAGATCTCAGTTATATTTTAATTTTTTTTATTTAATTTTTTTTCTTTTTATAGATGGCCTCCCTTCTCACCTTACAGCCATCCTCTCACACCGATATGATTTTTTTTAATAGAGAGAAAGGAAAGATAGAAAGTTAGACAACA
>JBBPBX010053212.1:0-12365 GCA_038048925.1 Garcialebias charrua | reverse complement strand
GTGTACTTGAAGTCCTGCACCTTTGTGACCTCTGATCCTTGTAGCCTCACTGTTCCACCTCCTTTATCTAGCTATGGCAGACTTTCATTCATCTTCTTACAAGTGCATAACTCCACTTCTACAAGTTCCCTGTTCTCACCACAGATCACAATGTCATCTGCAAACATCATAGTCCATGGGGATTCCTGCCTGACCTCATACTGTATGTTGGTCGGTCCATCACCAGAGCAAACAAGAAAGGTCTCAAAACTCATCCTTGATGCACTTCATCTTGAAGCTATCTGTCACTCCTACAGCATATCTCACCAGGTCTTGGACACATAAATCATCTACCTTCCTTCTCTGCATCATGTCAGCCAGCTCTCTACCTTTGCCTGTCATTGTCCATCTTTATGGTTGCCACCCTCGTCCCACATTCTTGACTTTCTGTCTCCCTCTGTTTACTGGGACATTTTCCTCCTCGTGGTCTTCGACTAACAGATTTCTGCCAACACCCTGTTTGTCAACAGCACCGGTGGCGGTTGCTGTTAACCGGGGCCTCGACTAATCTGGTATGATGTCGTTTGGACAAACTCTAAGGTTTATTTTGGGAAATCCAGCAAAGTTAAGTCAGGTCCTCTGAATGGTTTAATTTTGTTGAAACATTTCATCCAAAATACGATTTGATCTTTTGAACCTCTTGGCCACGGCTGCCTCAGACGAGTCGGCGGGGGAGAAGGTGGACTCCAGAAATCATCTGAGCTCCATCAAACTGGTTGTTCCACTATGTTAAGGTGCTTTTTATAGGACTGAGTTTGTTGTGGCTCCTCGGACTAATGAAGTCTTTGGGATGAAAGATGAAACGTCTCAATAAAAATAAACTGTCCAGAGGACCTGCCTGAACTTTGTGGCATTTTCTACCTGGATGGACTTTGCTATTTGACAAGTGTTTTATGTCAGATGTCCTTACTGACACAACCCTTGGTATTTTCCTGGACTAGGCACCGACACTGTCTAGTGCTCTCTGGTGGCTTGTTTGGAATTTCTCTTTAAAAATTAATATTTTGAAAAAAAATTGAAAGTTATTAAAACTAAAAGCCATAGAACACTATTTACAATAGACCCAGTTTTAAATTATTTAAATAGCACAAAGTATGCAAAAGAAATTAAAAAAAAAAAAGTACAGATGGAGCTGTAACCGGAGAAACATTCATGTGAATGCTGACTAAGTTTTCAGCCAGTGAGCCAACTTCTCCAGTTGGATTCTATCAAAACCCAACAGTGATGACGACAGAAGATTCCCACTTCAAAGACGGGAACACGGACTAACCCGGCCGGCGTGGAGTCTGTTTGAAGCTCAGCGCTCCAGTTATGATGATGCATTACTAACCGGGGCCCTTGAGCCCGTTTGACTGAGAGGAAGCTGGCATTGGTTACGTTGGACAAATAAGACACTGCGATCAGTGCCCAGAAAGTGAGATCTGAAAGGGCCCAATGGGAACAAAGCAGGACTTGACATTAAGCAGGGCAGACATTTGCCCACACAGAAAGAGATTCTTCTTCTTCTTTATTCTTGGACCACATGAGAAGCTGCAGCAGCTTTAATTTCAATAACTGCTCGTATTTTCTCTGAGCAGCAACATGAAGTCAGGCTCTGCTGCACACCTGGAGAGCAGAGCTGATGTTAACCCTCCTGACACCTCAAACTGGAAAACTCAAGCAGGAAGGTGGACGGTTTTATTATATAATATCATTTTCATTCTTCATACTTACTACAGACAAGAACGTGACAGACAGACAGATTTTTTTCTATAAACTGAGCTGGTTAAAAAACAGTTTACACGTTTAGAACCCGTTCTGGTTCAACATGAGAGACAAATGCTTAATGAGAGTGTGTAATAATATAGGCAAGGAGGTCAGTTTACTGATTTACCTATATTTTAGATGTAAATTGGGCAGGGTTTAGACTGACACAAAAATACATCAATAATTCACGGGTTCTCACTTTTTCAGATCATTAATAATTCTGTGACTTGGAAGTGAGATGTAACTGACAGGAAACATTATTTATGTTGGTACAGCAGAGCTGAACCATTTAATAACAGAATCAAAATTACATCACAACATATTTACATGATTGGATCGATCGGAATTTCCTATAACTAACGGTTCAGCAGATTAAAACTTAGAGACAACAGAACAAGTTAAGGGTCTTAGTATAACTTATCTCTGCAGGCACATTAACTTAATTTACTGGCTTAGGAGATAAAAGAAAGTTTAGGAGGAGAATGGAAGAAAAAGTCATTGGACAGTGAGGAGCAGTGCTGGGCAGCGCTAATCCAAAAATTAGTTCCGCAATTTCTAAAGCACTTATTGATTTATTTAGGTCCGCAATTTCAAAAGCACTTATGTATTAGCAATGCTAGCGGACGCTAATGCTAACACGCTACCTGCCATTTTGAAGAGGGCATATGGCGAAATATTTTTTTAATCCAAATGGTCAAATCTGCTGGATTAAAAAAAATATTTCGCTATATGCCCTCTTCAAAATGGCGGCCGGCAAATGGCGAAATACTTTTTTTAATCCACCAGATTTGACCATTTGAACCGGTTAAGCTCAGAAAAACCTTGTGCTATAAAGTCAGCTAAGAAATATATTTTTTCTCAGCAAAGAAATAATTGTTTTTACCGTGTTTTCATGGAAAGTCCTTATCTTCTGTGGCCGTCGCGGCCGCCATTTTGAAGAGGGCATATGGCGAAATACTTTTTAAAATCCAGACGCGTCGCGTAGGCCGCTGAGAAACATCCATAAGTTCACCCTCCATGTTAAAAACTCTTCGTCTGACTCTTCGAAAACAAGCAATAAGGCTGCAGAGTAACACACTGGCTGCTAACTGAGAGCGCTCGCTCTAGCAAAGAGACTGAGGGGACGCTTTTTTGTCACGGACCACATCCGGCGCTGACAGGATATGGTCTGTTAGCAGTCGTCCGGGCCTGTAAATACGTTTTTTCGTTTTTACTGATAGATAATTAGTTATTATCGGTACTGCATTTTAAATAAAAATAGCACAAATCCGCTTATGAATTATAAAAGTTAATCAAACCGCTGTTACGCTGACAAAAACGTTAGGTCCGCTGTAAGCGGATTAGCGCATTAGCGCTCCCTAGCGGTCGGAGGCCCACCACTGGTGAGGAAAATATCATCTTGATGTTTATAACCAGGAAACACGACCCACTCCTGATCAGCGTCCGCTGGACACGGGTTCGCTATGAACAACGACTTTTACCTTTGCGAAGATTCATCGTCCAAGCTATGGTAAAGTTGGGTTGTGGACCGTCCGTACCGCTGCGTTTCTGCAGGCTTTCCAAGAGTTCACCTTCAGCGTCTCCTGAGGTCCGCTTCGACCTCAGCGAGGTAGTGAAACTGTTTCCGGTTTGATTTTCAAGATAAAAGATTCCTTTGAAGGAATTTCACTAAAGTGAAGCTTTTTACAGCTCCAAATGGATTCATAACTAGCGTGTTATAAATCTTTAACTGACGAACGTGTCCTTAGCGTTCAACAAACGTTCAATCAGCTCTTTGGGGAACCTCATGGTTTGAGCTCCTCAGCAGACTCCAGGCTCAGACAGGAAGTGGAGCCTTAAAAAAGGAGGGTTGACCCAGTGAAATCCACTCCGCTAATTGGTTGTTTCCCAGAGAACGGGAGGGATTTTGCTCAGGTCAGCGAGCTGAAAATCTGAAGGTTACTTCAGGATAGGAGAGGAATGAAAGGAGACAGGACGACAACTTATGTCTACGACTTGATCACTTTGTCGCTAAACATTTCAAACAAATACTAACAGATTATTCTGACTTGTTCTTCAACTTTAGACATAGTTCTTGACTACGACAGAGTTTGATTCACTTTCATAGTGCAGCATATTAAGAATACGATCATATTAACATTAACAATGATCATTCAACATATTGAAAAGTAACACCACTGCTCATACGAATAACACAAGGTTATAAAATGATTATGTCTGAATTAAACACAAATTAAAGAAAGTCTCTTCTGATTTGTGTCTCTTGATTCAAACTAAACTGGAATAAAACAGTGATTTTGTCCTTCACTGTAGGTTTTCAGAGAAAAGGAGATTCACTTGAGAGCTTCAGTGAAAAGGTGAATTCAGGTGTTTTCGCCGACAGTTCAGAGACCAGGTGTTCCACTACAAGTGTAACCAGGGGAATCTTTTTTTTTATTTAAATAAAGAAAATCTATCAACTATACAGACAGTTTTTCATATGAAGAAATAAAGCATAGAGTATGTAAGTATGTTTTACTCCTTGTACTTGTTCCAGTGTTCACATATTTGCAAAAGAAATGACAGGAAAACGGTTTGAACTGATTCTTTTGTGTTGTTCGTATAAACAATAAAATCCTTTTTTTTGTGTCAGTTTTGGTCAAAGCTTGAAAGAGTCGCTGTGGAGGAACCAAAGAGCGGCATGTGGCTCCAGAGCCACGGGTTGCTGACCCCTGGACTAGCTGTTGCAGGTAGGCCAGTGAAAGCCCTTTATCTAATGCCTGTGTTGCTGTTAAAAAGATATGACTCAACTTTTAGAAGTCTCTGTTTGTGATAAAACCTTCAGCTGACTGTGTATTCTAAAAGTGGGAACTGGTGAGTTTTTTTGGTTGTTTCTGGAGCTAGCATGCTAGCACTAGCCTCCAGGTTATTGTATTGAACTGTGATAAATCAATACTATTGCTACAGTTATTTGAATATGCTTATCGAAAAAAATGATCAAGCATTACCGGTAATACTTTTCTATACTAAAAGTCACTGATGCTATTGTTCTACTATTTCTGAACACCTGCATTTGTATTGATCTGGATAATGAAAAATAAGCCTCTTGCAATAAGTAACTAGCTCCTAGTGTTAACATTGACAAATTTAAATTGAAGGTACATTGAGACGTTGAAATGCTATATGTGCTAAGATGCAATATTAGTACTTTTAGTATTAGGAATATTTAAAAGTACTCAAATAATGAGCTTGATTCTATTTATATTATGAACCTATATTACTATAGTAATGATGATAAAACATTTACATGTACAGGTAGTCCCTGACTTACAAACGAGTTCCGTTCCTACGCCTGTTCGTAGCACGGATTTCGACGTAAGTCGAAAAGCACATACACACTGGCCGCTCCATGTACACGTACATGTACGGTACTGCACAGTTACCAAGCACTTAGCCTATCCTAACACAGTACCCTACATAATTATCAAAAATCACATACAGTACATTTGGAGCCATAATGAAGAAAAAAGAGTTAATTTCTTACTGGGAGCTGGTGAGCTCTGCAGCTTCACGCGGTCCACAGCGTTTACAGCAACGTCTGTTAGCATGTTAGCTCGTTGCTCAGCTGTAGCCTCTCTGCCTCGTAAACATCCGCTCCAAACAATAAGGTCTCCTGTTCTTTTCCACGTGCGGTCCAGAGTTTTACAGTAAGGTTTGTTAGCATTAGCCCCTCCTCCTAACCTCCTCTGCTCCGGTCTGCCTGTCCAAACAATAAGGTCTCCTGTTCTTTTCCACGTGCGGTCCAGCGGTCCAGAGTTTTACAGTAAGGTTTGTTAGCATATTAGCCCCTCCTCCTGACCTCCTCTGCTCCGGTCTGCCTGTCAAAACAATGAGGTCTCCTGTAAGTTTCCACTGAGCGCGTCAAGCTACTCTCCCCCCTCCCTCCTGTGAATTTCCGCTGAGTTTCGGTACCGTATTTTTTGGTGTAAAGGCGCATAAACCGCATAACTCAAACAATGCTTTTCAATGGGAGGGCGTTCGTAACCGCAAAACGTCGTAACCCGAGGACTATCTGTATTGCTTATATTCATGATGGTTTTTGATATGATAAAAACCATAGTTATTGATTATTGGTTCTGTTTCACACAGGCCAGGTTCCTGTTTCCATGTCTGCTGCTGAGCTGACTGGACTGGATGAAGAACTAACTCAAGTTCTGAACCAGGAGATCGGTTGAATCCACAGAACTCCTTCCAGTGTGGTCGGAGGAGCTTTGAGTCTACAGCTACATCTCTTTTTCACTCTGGACTGTAAACTGGATCATGTCTGTGAACTGGATCCTGTCTGTAAACTGGATCCTGTCTGTAAACTGGATCCTGTCTGTAAACTGGATCCTGTCTGTAAACTGGATCCTGTCTGTAAACTGGATCCTGTCTGTAGACTGGATCCTGTCTGTAAACTGGATCCTGTCTGTAAACTGGATCCTGTCTGTAAACTGGATCCTGTCTGTGAACTGGATCCTGTCTGTAAACTGGATCCTGTCTGTAAACTGGATCCTGTCTGTAAACTGGATCCTGTCTGTAAACTGGATCCTGTCTGTAAACTGGATCCTGTCTGTAAACTGGATCCAGTCTGTAAACTGGATCCTGTCTGTAAACTGGATCCTGTCTGTAAACTGGATCCTGTCTGTAAACTGGATCCTGTCTGTAAACTGGATCCTGTCTGTAAACTGGATCCTGTCTGTAAACTGGATCCTGTCTGTAAACTGGATCCTGTCTGTAAACTGGATCCTGTCTGTAAACTGGATCCTGTCTGTAAACTGGATCCTGTCTGTAAACTGGATCCTGTCTGTAAACTGGATCCTGTCTGTAAACTGGATCCTGTCTGTGAACTGGATCCTGCCAACAATCCTCTTACTCCAGTCATCGAGGAGTTGAACTGTTGAACTTTTTGTCTTGGAAAAAAAAATTGTGGGGATTTCATCGGCTGAACTATCAAGTACTTGTCTGTATTTGTAAATATTATTTAATACAGTTCTTGTACTATATAGTTGTCAGTGTGTGTGTTATACAAGGTACCACATCCCTCCAGCATTTGAACCAAGATCTTCTGAACTAACTTTATTAGAAACCATCAAGATGATTTAGGATGCAAGAGCCAAACAAAGCAAAGTAAATTTGAACTGCATTTCTTTCTAACCTTTATTTTATCTTAAATAAAATAGATTTGTATTAGTTTAAGCAGTTCTTTTTCAACAGCCTAAAAGGTTCAAAGGTCAAATCACTGCAGCCTTAACAGCATCCTGCCTTTTCAGAAAGGATTAAACGCACAAAAGACTGGAAATCACCTATTTATCATCAACAATGAAGTTTATAAGATTAGGTTTCAGTATGAACTTGGATATAAAACGTAATGACAGGAGTGATTAGGTGGAAAATGGAAACGCTCAAGTACAGCACAACAAATAAAATAAAAAAAGACTAGGGGTTTAGGCTCCATAAATCAAACTTTTACTTATTATTTGAAATAGTGAAAGGCAGGATGTCATGAATTGATTACTGACAGAGTAAACAGTTCCTTAGAAAGCAGTTTGCAGAAAATGGGCAGGGCAACATTTCTTCTTCTTGAAGTTCTGGCTCAGGTCCAGCTTGAACACGTCTTCATCATGAAGTTCTGCAGGTCTGCGCTGCACACGGACACGTTGTGAACACGTTGAGCTGTTGGAGGAGTGAGCACAGTCAACAGCACTCCTCATGACAGCTGCTTTTACTAGTTTGTGGGGATTTAGATTATAATACAAGCAATTAGGATATAACTGTTCCTTGTCAGATCCAATCCAAGTAATTGTTCCTAAAATAAAATAGATGTAAAGCAGCGTGGGAAAGAACTGTTTCTGCTTGTTATGCAAAGCGTCGCAGAAGATAAACCGTTGACAACACAACTGGTTTCTACAGACGGCCACATTTCAAACTGCCAGAATCAAATGTGCACAAAGTGCTGCCAGAATCAAATGTGCACAAAGTGCTGCTTGTTGTGGTTCACTGAGGATCCCTGCCAGACACCAACAGCTCATTTGACTAACTGGCAGGTGAGTAGATGAGAATGAGGCGCTCAACCAAATGTGAGAATGTTGTCATTCAGGATCTGTCATCGCAGATGAGCCCATCTCCACATTTTAAATACCTTCAAAACAGCATGCAAATCAACAGTCACTGTTGTTTTAGTAAATGTTTGAGTAACAACCTCAGCTGGAGCAACAACACCACCAGCCTGATCAAGAAAGGTCATCAGAGACTCTACTTCCTCAGACGGCTGAGACGAGCTGGTCTGAGCAGCCCAGTCCTCACCTCCTTCTACAGGTGTGCAGTGGAGAGCATCCTGTGCTCCAGCATCAACGTGTGGCATGGAGGCTGCACAGTTGAAGAGAGGAAAGCTCTACAGAGAGTGGTGAAGGCTGCACAGAAGATGTTGGAGTCAGTCTCCCCACCATCACAGACATTTACACCTCCAGATGCAGGAAAAGAGCCACCTGCATCATGAAAGACCTCACTCACCCAGCACACTCACTCTTTGCCCCACTCCCCTCAGGACGGAGGTTGAGGAGCATCAAATGTAGAACCACTAGACTGAGGAACAGCTTCTACCCTGAGGCTGTTAGACTCATGAATAAATAACCAGGATAATCACTGTACTGACACATTATCCATGCTGCTGATTATCCATGCTGCTGATCTCTTGCCTTTAAGCTGCTTTATTCATAACCACCTGCGCACTACAGACTCATGTTCAGGCTGCTGTTTAATACACTGCATTATATTCTATTATTATCTTAGATCTTTGTATACTGTTTTTTTTTTTATCATTTATATTTTGATATTTTTGGGTGTAACTGGGACCCTGAGTACACAATTTTGTTCGCCCTCATGTACCACATGTGATGTGAAAGACAAAGAACCTTGAACTGACTGCAGGTTTACTTGTGGTTCCTACAGTTCCTAAAAGCAGAATGGGAGGCAGCGTTGTTAGTTTTCAGGCTCCTCTCTTGTGGAACCGTCTAATTTCTGGCTTTGATGCTGATTCTCTGGCTACTTTCAATAATAAGCTTAAGACTTTCTTTTTAGATGCATTTTACAGTTATGGTTGCTTTGGGTTTCCTGAGCTATCCCTTAGTAATGCTGTGAAACCAGCTGAAGGAACAACTGACACATGTCGTCACTCTGCTGCTGTCTCGCTCTGTGTCCAGGTCTGGAGTGAGAGAAGTCAAACCCAGAGATCAGACCACATGGAGCCCGGGAGCAAAATCAACTTTATTTAAACAAAGAACAGCTGAAACTCACTGGAAAAAGATCTAGCAGTGAACACACCAAAGGAAACCACTACAATAATAAATATAATAATAATAAATATAATTATGATGAATAATGATGATAATAATGATGATAATGCCACACAATTCAGGGAGGGCAGAGGCCAAATATAAAGGCTGAATAAAATGAAGTCAAATGGAAGCACCTGAGCTCATTACAGCCAGGAACAGGTGAGTTACTGACGACTGCCACCGTGATGACGACAAACAGACCACGAGGAGGAAAACATGCCAGGAGACAGACGGAGGAGAGAAAAGGTTGGCATGATGCAGAGAAGGAAGGTAGATGTTTTATGTGTGTAAAGGGCGAGATACACTCGAGCGTCCTCACGGTACGCCTATACGCAGCGTACGTACGCTGTGGCAAAAGCGTAGCCCCGCGTAGCCCCTCAGGGCATGTACGCGCAAAAGTATTTTTTTACTACGCATACGCGATGCGCGGTGTCTGACCTAAACTTCCCCGGCGCCGGACTGTTTTGTATGTTACACAAATGAAATAAATTCCCCTTCTTTATCGCTGATCGGGCCTTTTCTTTTGTTTTTTTGCCTAAAGTCAAGTAACCGCTTCTTCCTCCGTTCACTCGATGATTGAAATGAATGAATTCAGGTCCTACCTGGGTGCGCAATGTTTTAAATATTCCCTGGTGGGCTGTGTGCTGCAGGAAAAGCACTCCCTGTTATTATTTTTATTTCTGAGAGAACTTTTTATAACATATATAGTAGAAAGACCGTATCAGAACACCGCAGAAGTCTGAGCGAGCTGCTCATGATGCATTCTCGAGGTTTCACTTTGAGCTGACTGAAATCTGTCAATCATTTCAGTAGGCGTGTCAGCAAGTGACCAATCAGCGAGCTCAGTTGAGTCCCCTCCGTGCTCAGCTGCTCATATTACAACAAGGAGAACGCGAGCGTTTGAAAGCTGATAGTTTCTGAAAGTATAGAAGCGAAAACATACGCACAAAATATGCACGTATACGCGCGTATACGGAGGACGCTTCAGTGCATCTCGGCCTTAAGAAGCCAAGGGGAAGGGCTGCAAGGCTTGCGGCACTGGGGCTGGAGTTAAGCTGTTTTAGGGACGGAGAAGAAATTGACTGTCCAGGAAAATGGAGAATGTGGTAAAGAGGTGAAGAAGAGAGTGCAGGCAGGATGGAGTGATGGAGAAAAGTTTCAGGAGTGATTTGTGACAAAAAGGTGTCAGCAAAGGTCAAAGGTCAAAGGAAAAGTTTACAAGACAGTGGTGAGACCAGCTATGTTGTATGGTCTGGGTCAGGGGTCACCAACCTTTTTGAAACTGAGAGCAACTTCGTGGGTACGGAGTCTTACACAGGGCACCAGTTTGATAAACTCTTCGGAAATAACAAAGCGTAAATTGAAAAAAATGTATAATAAACATATTTTTAAGAACATATTTTTAAGATAAGACATTATAAAATATATATAAATACAAAAAAAGAATAACTACTGAATAAAATGACATTTTAAATGCAGCTTAGTAGTGAGTTGTGCTATTTTTAGAACAGGTCTGAGGGCACCTCAAATGGTCCTTGGGGGCACCCGGGTGCCCGCGGGCACCGTGTTGATGACCCCTGGTCTGGAGACATAGACAAAAAGACAGAGACATGGACAAAAAGACAGGAGACAGAGACAAAAAGACAGGAGACAGAGACAAAAAGACAGGAGACAGAGACAAAAAGACAGGAGACAGAGACAGAGACAAAAAGACAGGAGACAGAGACAAAAAGACAGGAGACAGAGACAGAGACAAAAAGACAGGAGACAGAGACAAAAAGACAGGAGACAGAGACAGAGACAAAAAGACAGAGACAGAGACATGGATAAAAAGACAGAGACATAGACAAAAAGACAGAGACATGGACAAAAAGACAGGAGACAGAGACAGAGACATGGACAAAAAGACAGAGACAGAGACAAAAAGACAGGAGACAGAGACAGAGACAAAAAGACAGAGACAGAGACATGGATAAAAAGACAGAGACATAGACAAAAAGACAGAGACATGGACAAAAAGACAGGAGACAGAGACAAAAAGACAGGAGACAGAGACAAAAAGACAGAGACAGAGACATGGACAAAAAGACAGGAGACAGAGACAGAGACAAAAAGACAGGAGACAGAGACAAAAAGACAGGAGACAGAGACAGAGACAAAAAGACAGAGACAGAGACATGGATAAAAAGACAGAGACATAGACAAAAAGACAGAGACATGGACAAAAAGACAGGAGACAGAGACAGAGACATGGACAAAAAGACAGAGACAGAGACAAAAAGACAGGAGACAGAGACAGAGACAAAAAGACAGAGACAGAGACATGGATAAAAAGACAGAGACATAGACAAAAAGACAGAGACATGGACAAAAAGACAGGAGACCGAGACAAAAAGACAGGAGACAGAGACAAAAAGACAGAGACAGAGACATGGACAAAAAGACAGAGACATAGACAAAAAGACAGAGACATGGACAAAAAGACAGGAGACAGAGACAAAAAGACAGGAGACAGAGACAAAAAGACAGAAGAGACATGGACAAAAAGACAGAGACATGAGACAAAAAGACAGAGACATGGACAAAAAGACAGAGACATGGACAAAAAGACAGAGACATGGACAAAAAGACAGAGACATGGACAAAAAGACAGAGACATGGACAAAAAGACAGAGACATGGACAAAAAGACAGAGACATGGACAAAAAGACAGAGACATGGACAAAAAGACAGAGACATGGACAAAAAGACAGAGACATGGACAAAAAGACAGAGACATGGACAAAAAGACAGAGACATGGACAAAAAGACAGAGACATGGACAAAAAGACAGAGACATGGACAAAAAGACAGAGACATGGACAAAAAGACAGAGACATGGACAAAAAGACAGAGACATGGACAAAAAGACAGAGACATGGACAAAAAGACAGAGACATGGACAAAAAGACAGAGACATGGACAAAAAGACAGAGACATGGACAAAAAGACAGAGACATGGACAAAAAGACAGAGACATGGACAAAAAGACAGAGACATGGACAAAAAGACAGAGACATGGACAAAAAGACAGAGACATGGACAAAAAGACAGAGACATGGACAAAAAGACAGAGACATGGACAAAAAGACAGAGACATGGACAAAAAGACAGAGACATGGACAAAAAGACAGAGACATGGACAAAAAGACAGAGACATGGACAAAAAGACAGAGACATAGACAA
>JBBPBX010053211.1:0-12194 GCA_038048925.1 Garcialebias charrua | reverse complement strand
TATGTTTATTAAATGTTTCAGTGTTTTAGTGTTTAAATGGTTACTGTTGCACCGAGGGACTGAGAGAAACGCAATTTCAATCCTGTGTATGTCCTGTACATATTGCAGTTCTGACAATAAAGTTGACTTTGACTTTGACTTTGATAAGAAAAGAAAAAGAAAAAACAAAATATAAAATGAAAGGCAGCAGATGAAGAAAAAATCTTATTATATCTGCCCCTTATTCTCTAATAAACAATTCATACAACCAATTTCTTTACATACCAAACAAAATGAACAACGCATTTAACTTCCTTTATCTCATACAATTTCTGAATTAAACTCCATTTAGATATATGTTTTTAACAATTTAACCTTAACTATTCTTTTAAATACAACCATTGATTTAGCTTCTTTAACATCTGTCTCCAAGTCATTCCATAACCCAACTCCCTAAATTATGGTAGACCTTCACTTTAAAGTAGTTCTAAACTGAGGCTTAACATTTAACATTTAATGGCTTATATTAAGCATAAACTGTAATATAATGCGATTATCACACACATATAAGCCTTTAGCCAAGACGGTCTTTGCACTGGATGAATCAGGCTCTTTAAGATCTTTAGACTGAGACTGGACTCCATCAGTGTTAGAAAACCTGATAGAGTATTGACATTTGTACATTTACTGATGTGGGACTTCTAGGTTCTGCCAGCCTCACTTTCTCCCACAGATGCAGCCGATCCCAATCAGCCACCACCCCATCCCTGATCCTGATTTGGAGGACTACTCTGCAGCATAAAAGCCCAGACACTCCTTCAGTGTTGGGACATTATCCTACCTATGGTAAAAGACAGCCACTAAACTGTCTCCTGACATTTTGTCTCTAAAGACCTTTGGTTTTGTGATCTCTTGCAGCAATTTCCAAGTCCTGTACTATTATAGCCTTCCAAGGCCTTCTTACTCCTTGAGACGTCGGCTCGTTCTGATTATGTCCCACATACAACCAACACCTTCAACCTGAAAAACCAGTCGCTCTATACGACCTGCTCCTCACTCCAATGGTACTCACCACGCTAAATAAGGACCTCTTGGAAACTTGCAGCTCTCCCCTCTGGCTCCAACTACAAGAAAGACATTTTCAGTAAGACAATCTTGATCCATCTCTCAATGACATATATTACCTAAAGACTCCTCCAGATGCTCACCTTATCCATTCTTCCTTTTCAGCCCCAAAACCTGCACCTGTAAATAAAGACTTGTCTTTGGATCTCTCTCTTCATTTTATTAAGACTGCGGCTTGGGGTCAACTATTAACTAAAATCCAATAATGGTCAGTGAGGTCATATGGACACTTTCTTTTTTGTGGAAAGACGTTTCACCCTCTATCCGGATGTCTTGAACCACTTTTGCTGTGGCTGCATGTCTGGGAGGAGTTGACGGGGGGCAGGACAGCCCCCAGACAGCATCTTATCAGCAAACTGGTTTGTCCACTAAAGGAGTGCACTGCTTAGTGGGGAAAACGGTTTCCTTGGGACTCCTCAGACTGATGAAGCCCTCCGGAGGGCGAAACGTCTTTCCACAACAACAAAAAAGGAAAAAACTGTCCAAATGACCTGACTGACCATTACTGGATTTTGTGCCTGGATTATTGAGCATGAACTTTGATATTAACTAAAATCGTGTTAACTAATGTGCATGATCAAAATCAGTGTTTTGTGATTGATTGAGTTCCAGATATCTGCTTGCTGTTCTTTAACATCTGATCAAATTTTATTTCTAGTTTTTGCATTTTACACTCACTGACTGTGGCTTCTCTATCTAAAAAACTAATTAGACATTATGTTTGTTTCATCTTTACATTCACTTTTATCAAATACTGGCTTAAATCTACATTCAGTTTTAAATGGTGTTCATCATATCTATGTCTCATCTGTGCTCTGCAGTCATTCTGACACTCGGCACCATTGCACATGTGAAAACCTTTTGCTATTAGAACATAAAATACCAATAAAACTGATTTACATATGTATTTGTATTTAAAAAAGTAAATAAAAAGCAGGGCTCTCCCTTAGAGATAGGCTGAGAAGCTCAGTCATCCGGGAGGGACTCGAAGTAGAGCCGCTGCTTCTCCACATCGAGAGGAGCCAGTTGAGGTGGCTCGGGCATCTGGTTAGGATGCCTCCTGGACGCCTCCCTGGTGAGGTGTTCCAGGCATGTCCCACCGGGAGGAGACCCAGAGGAGCTGCTCCAAGTGGCTGGGGAGAGGGAAGTCTGGGCCTCCCTACTTAGGCTGCTACCCCCGCGACCCGACCCCGGATAAGCGGAAGAAAATGGATGGATGGATGGATGGATGGATAAAAAGCAGGTGTAAAGAATCAAAACACTAGAACACTGAACTTGAATACCAGAAAGAGTTATGGACCTTTAGAGCATGTGGTGGCTGATTTGACACACACATATATAAGTTAACTTTAAAAAGCTCAGTAAAGGAAAACCTGACACACTCTAGGATGATTGAACATGAACTTGTATTTTGTTTGTTGTCATCATTCTTTAGTTTGTAGCAGGTCGCTCTTGTAAATGAGTCCTTGAGGCTCAATGATATTAACCTGACGAAATAAAGGTTGAATGATTGAACATGAACTTTCTTGCCTTGAACCACTTTGGCTGTGGCTGCCTGCCTGGGAGGAGTCGACGAGCGACAGGATGGCCCCCAGAAACCATCTTGGTTCCAGCAAACTGGTTGGTCCACTTAAGGCGTTTACTGCTTGCTGGGGAAACAGTTTACTGGAACTCCTCTGACTGATGAAGCCCTCCGGATAGAGGGTGAAACGTCTCTATAAAAAAGAAACTGTCCAGATGACCCAACTGAGAATTGTTGGATTTGGTACCTGGATGACTGAGCATGAACTTTGTTACACTCTAGTAGCTTTGACATGAGCCCTAGCAGACTCCACATCATGGATACTGTCTTACCACTATCCTTTATTTATTTAATTATTTATTTATTTATTTATTTATTTATTTTTGGCAGTACGACAGCTCAGTGGTTAGCACTGTTGCCTCACAGCAAGAAGGTCCTGGGTTCTATCCCCGGTTGGACCTGGGGTCTTTCTGTGTGTAGTTTGCATGTTCTTCTCGTGCTTGCAGGTGTCCTCCAGGTACTCCGGTTTCCTCCCACAGACCAACAACATGCATGTTCAGTCCCAGACCTCCCTTGCAAAAGAGATCTGTAATCTCATTGGGATTTGCCTAGTTAAATAAAGGTTAAATAAAAATATTATAACTGTAGGACAATGAGCAGTTCACAACTAGAGCTTTTAACTCATTAAAATAGGCTAACCACAGCTTTCATGTCTTTTTATTCTTCAATGTTTGGTGAAACACATCTATAAAGACGGATAAATATAGTGAGCAGCGTTTCCTGTTTCTAAAGAAACTACACACATGCAGATCAGTAAAGAAGGTAAAGGATGCCACACTTATTCTACAAAAAAGCAACACCTTTGTAGGAGTTTAGGTTCTGGTCAGTTTACTGACTTTACCATATTCCAAATGAAAGTTGAGCAGATTTTATCTGACCCAAATTTCTAACGAGTTCACTCTTTTTTGGATTAAATTGATTAAATGTGACCAGACAAAATGTAATTTCACGAGAAACGTCAACTTATGTTGATCCACCAAGAGATGAACCTTTTATTGACAAAATCATAAAAGTACATCAAACATTTGTATCGAGATTAGCTCTGATTTAGATTTCAATAACTACTGTAGACAAGATTCAATTTGAAACAAACAGACAAGTTAAGTTCTAACTTTTCTGCTGGCACATTTACTTAAGAGTTTTACTGGCTTAGGAGAAATAAGCTTAAGGAGGAAGTTTAAGGAATGAAAGATGAAGTTTAACAGAAGTTAATTATTTTGAATGAGACAGGGTGACACTTTTTCCAAACGAGTCCAGCTAGGCTTCCCCGCACGCTCAGCAAACATTCAATAACTCTACCTGGTGACGATCACGTCTCTTGGAGATAAGAGCTGAGAAGTAGCGTGGACACTAACGGATTGTGTGGTCCAGTAGACGTCCAGTTGAACTTCAGCGCGTGTTTACTGATTCAACGATACGTGAAACTCGCCTTTCTCGGCAGAAACAAGGCCATGTCCTGATTGGTTTACAAAATAAAACTTTCAGAAAAGAAATGAGTGAGATACAACAAAGCTTTGCTGTAACCCTGGCTGATAACGTACAGTAGGTCTAATTGGCAATTGACCACAACGTTCAACCAGTTTCAGAGAAGAACCAAGTTCAGTTCCCCCTTTGCACTAAAGCAAAACGGGCAGTAAGGGGTTTTATGTGGAGGGCTGATCTAGCCCACTTCACTCCGCTTATTGGAGGTTTTAAGAAAATAAAGGAGTGACTTTGCAGTTCATAGAGTTGGAAACTCTGAAGGACAGGCAGGAAAACTGTTTAGAGAAGCGGCCAGATGGAATCGCCAGTAAAGTGAATATTATGGCTAACTGACAGACAAAGCAGAGAAGTTTCACTCAAGAGTTTACCCTGAACTGTGCCATAGATTTAGGCCCTGTACACACGTAGCCTGGTGTTTGAAAAACGAATATCTGCGGAAAAAAAAATCTCTGTACATACATGTTCGGATATTTAAAATGTTCGTCTACACAAAACCGTTTATTTTCACCACAGCATTGTAATAAATATGCTGAACCCATAGGTGGCAGTGTAGTGCAGTCACAACCCTTCAACTCATCCGCCCGCAACTTCCTGTTATTTATTTATTTTTTCTTTCGTTTGTGTGGACAGACGATGAGGTTGAACTACTTTTAAATACCGTGTTGGAGTACAAAGTTAATAAAACGCAGGAAAATGTCGACTGGGAATCATGTCAGAGCAGGTATGTTGACATTTTAGCGCTTTTCTTTAGAGCATTATGTGACATCAGCGCCGCTCCAGCTGCCGCAGAAATACGCAAATCTCCGGTTCTGAAAGTCCACACGCAAACCCGAAAGCGGAGAATTCTCAAATCTCCACTTTGGTCTGAGTTTTTTAATTATTCATTTATAGCTACATAAACCGGAGTTCACGTGTGGATGAAAGGCCAAACCGTATCATAAACTGTTCGGTTTTACTGATATCCGGCTACGTGTGTACAGGGCCTTAAAAGCACCATCGTACTGAAGAATAAACCAGCATAAGAGTGACAACTCATGCAAATAACAGATCATCATTAAATGACAAAAAATATACTGTTGATCAATTCTGAATTAACACACATTAAAAGGAAGTCTATTTCTGAGTGATTTGTGTCTCTTAATTCAAAGTAAACTGGAATAAAACAGTGATTTTGTCATTCATTGTAGGTTTTCAGAGAAAAAGGAGATTCACTTGAGAGCTTCAGTGAAAAAGTGAATTCAGGTGTTTTAACCAAAAAGTCAGAGATCAGGTGTTCCACTACACCTTTAAACATGCTTCTTACTCTTCTCTCGTTCTTTGTTTCTTTAGTGAACAGCATAAAATGTAACTATTATTAGGATAACTTTAGTGTTTCATTTGTGTTTTTCAGCCAGTTACACGTCTCACATTAAACATACAACTGAAATTGTGCAAATATTTTTAAATGTACAATATGTCAATTTGAGCAACAATGATACTCCAACATGGAGAATGATTAAAAAGAGAAACATCCAGTCTAGTCACTGTGTGTAAAAACAACCTATTTATAGATCAAGCTATAGCTCAACCAAATGTATCAAAGTTAAGTATGGTGGCTGTGTAATTTGTGGGAAATAGTAAGATTCCACAAATAGAATGGAAAGTTTTTGAGAAAAACACTTTAATATTCTGTCACATTAAGCAAGTAAATTCACAAAACTCTAAAACAATTATTTTCCTTTACTGCAATAGATCAAATACACAATTTCACATCACTGACGCTACTATTTAAAATACACTAATTAAAAAGAGTTCAGGTGAGCATACAGTATTTATAATGAACTGTCAAAATACATACAGTCAGCATGGGTGCATGAAGTACTCAATAAATACTGCCATGCACATGCTGATACCATGTACTAACAGTCATGGCAGAAAAGAAAGCAAAAAAGATATTATGGAAGACTGTACAAGTGTTTACTCAGTAATTAACGGATCTATTTGTAATACTTTTGGGGTCAGCTCTAATTAATATGGCTGCTGCAGCAATTAAACATTCATAAACACAAACATATAAGAACAATTTAGTTTTACAGATAAACTTTTGTTTAATGTGGCAGTAAATGAGACATTCACACTTCTTCAGGTGCTACACATTGTGTGAGATTACTCAAAACTTTTTCAAAAGTTGACTGAAAACTCCATCCCTTCTTATCTGTGATTATCTCAGTTTAAAACTCTTGCATGAAAGGTGGTGATGATACGCATCAGTAACCCATCTGGTGTTTATCTACCTTTTTGTTCTGACAAAAGACCTGTAGGACACTGTTTATATGTTCAAATCAGATGAAAAATACAGTAAAATGTGACTTGTCATTGTTTTATTTACTCAAGTTTACAGTTGATAAATCCTTACTGGCTGTACATGGAGACAGGTTAGCAAATGGTTACATACTGTGCAAAATTGTTAGATAGCAGGAAAAAAAATGTTTTAATGAAACTTTCCCAAATATACACACTAAATACAAAATTCTAAAAGCTAAAATAATAATAATAATCTAAATCAGTCTGTCTGATGAAACCACCCTTTGCTAAAAATATTTAAAAACAAAGTAATTGTTTTGAGCACACTTGCACAAAGTCAGGTATTTTACATTTTACTATATTCCATCCATCCATTCATCATCTTTACCCGCTTCTTCCTTTCTGGGTCGCGGGGTCACTGGTGCCCATGTCCAGCATCACTGTGCGAGAGGCAGGGACACACTGGACAGGTCTCCAGTCCATCACAGGGACACGCAGAGACAAACAACCATTCACTCTCATTCACACTTCATGCCTCTTTCATGCTGGGCTGGACAGTTGGGCCATAAGCTCTCAGACTGGTCTGGATGGTTCCTCGCTGTCTGCCTAAACTTTGTCTTCTGCCTGGACGCACCCGGACCAGCCACCTGAACTCTTTGTTCCTCTGTTTTGTCTGATCTGATCTTTCTCCCCCTTTGAAGTCCATCACTGTGTGCTTCATGTTCTGTCTGATTTTCCTCCATGTCTCTTGAGTTTCATTTTGTCTTCTTGTAGTTGTTGCTGCCATGCCAGCCCTTTAGTTTTTTCTCTTTTTGTTCTTTTTAATAAATCTTTAGGATGCATTCAAGAGCATCTGTTTTGTCTGCATTCCTTGAATCCTGCAACATAAAACCTAACAGGCTCTGTGCTTCTTTTCTACCTGAGGAATTGATCCATTTTAATTTGGTTGAATAGTCAAGTCAAGTCAGATTTATTTATATTAAAACATGAACTGTTGCCAAAGTGCTTGATACATGCATAATACAAGCATAAATTTAAATTAGCTTCATTCACGTTCATTATTTATTGGGATTAGGATATGATCATAGCAGAAATAACACTTTATTCATTACATGTCTTTTTGTGTTATTGTTCATTATCAGTTTTGTGTTTTTAGCTACTCATAAAAAGCTTAATTGCATACTGTAATGCTTTTGGAACAGAATGAAAAGGGGGGAAAGTACAAGCTGTAAAAAAAAACGTTAGAAATACAATTTTAATTAACTTTTTGTAAATAATAAAACTGAACTATTACTTTTACAGTTGACAACAGACATTGTAACTGGATATTTTCATAAAAATTAATAACTCACACATGCACTGAAAGTTCAGAATAAAGTAAAGTATCAGACACTACATATTTTCAATAGAAAATCAAAATAAAGAAGATAAATAAATAAAAAATTAATCATCTTTGTGTCACCTCCTCTGTATATTTGACATCATAAGTGCAGTTTGTGTTCAAATACGTTTCCTGAACACTTCAGATCAACCGTCTGTTTTTTAAACCATTGCGTACAGACCATCATCTGCTACCTCATCAGACTGATGAGGTCTTTTTGAAACCTTGACTTGTCCGTACTCCACCTCCTCATCCACATTCTGCTCCACTCGCCGTCCTCCCTGCTTCACAATTCTGATGTAATTATAGGTCAGCTCCTGGTCATCTTCCTCCACTGCTCAAAAGAGAGAAAGAGTGCACAAGTCAGATATAAAATGATTTTCCATCAAATATCCTGTCTAGTAAAACAGATCAAATAAGAATGGAGCATCATAGCACTTGATCTTGCAGACTTGCTACAAAACTGGATGATATTATTTAACAATAGTCTTGATCAGTCTAAAATTTATTCTATTATTGTTCTGGAGCAGTCTATTGCATAGTAATACCATCAATACTGAGCCTGGTATATCAGACTTAACTCAGGTGTAAAACATACAATAAACGAGTCAAGTTTTGTACAATCTTGAAAACTAAACTCAATTTTAAATTGTAAATAAATTCTATTTTATTTATTTTTTTCAACGTTTTCCTTTTTAACCAAAAAATCTGATATTTTTTTAGCCTTTTCATGGTACTGGCCCATTTTATGAAAGAGATCACTAATACACTTGTATGTTAATATTAAGGATGCATACTCCTACCCTCTGATTTAAAAAAAAATTACATAAACTGATTGATTATGATGTCATATGAATAAACATGCATCTTTTCATTTATTGAAGCAAAAATTATAAAGTTAATTATAAGAAAACAATTCATTTTCATAGAAATTTATATTTGAATGTGGACATATTTTGTCCGAAATCATATTTTCCAATATTTTAACTCGTTTTATTATAAACATTTGAACTTTATATATTAATATTACAAAAAAACGACACATGACAATTAGCAAATATCTCCTTGTCTTTAATATTGAACTAATTTACCGTGTCCAAAAATTCGTATGGACAGAAAACAGCAAGGAGCTCAGTGTTCCTTGTCTAGACGTGGGGTACTGGGGCCCGGAGCCAGGCCTGGGTGAGGGGCACGTTGGTGAGCACATGGTGACTGGGTCTGTACCCATAGGGCCCGGTAAGGCACAGCCTGAACAAGCAACATGGGTTTGCCTTCATGTGGGCGCACCACCTGCAAGCGGGGTCATACAAGTCGGGTGCATGACTTCATGGGCAGTGGCCAAAGGCGGGGGCCTTGGTGCCCTGATCCACGCTTACCAAATCTGGCTTTTGGGACATAAAACAAACTATTTGATGAGGAAAGAGGACCAATCTCCTTGAGAGGGGCTGAACCTTATTCTGTTCTGGAGATGCCCAACTTGGTGCCTGTGTGTTGGAGTTTTCCCCAGTGGATGAGAGGGTAGCTTCTCTGTGACACTGGGTGGCCAGACAGGCTCTGATGGTTGTTTTTACCTACATGCCAAATGGCAGTTCAGTGCATTCAGCCTTCTTGGAGTCCAGAAGGGGACTCAATTATTATGCTGGAAGACTTCAATGCCCACATGGGTAAAGACAGTGTGACCTAGGGACGGGATTAAGAGGAATGGCCTCTCTGATCTAAACCTGAGTGGTGTTCTGCTGTTGGACTTCTATGAGCTGTGACATGGGCGTAGCCAGTGGGGGTTCGAGGGGTTCGAACGAACCGCCCACTTTACCTATGAAGTCCCGCCTACAACTCTCGCACAACACAAGTTCTGTGTTAAGAGAGGTGGAAAGAGAAGGTATGGAGACGCCGCTAATGTCGAACCGGTTAACACCATAGACTTAATATGCCTGTGGTTAACACAAACTCCCTTTTTTTTCCAATAAAAGACAAACGTAAAATAAGTTCAACCAAGTGAGGATCGAACCCTCGTCGAGATAAAGTTTGGAGTGGCAACCCGACGCGCTTCCACTAGTGAATCACTGAGGCGTGTTGCTCTTTCCAGGTCCACTTTTCCTTCAAACGAACCGCCCCTCATGAAATCCTGGCTATGCCCATGTATGAGCACCATGTTTGAACATAAGTGTTTACATGAGTGCACTTGACACCAGGACGCACTAGGTTGTAGATCTGTAGGGTGAGAAAATACGCCAAACAGTCCCAAACAAGGGCGGAGTGACCATCGGGAGATTCGGGAGATTTCCCGATGGGCCGCGTCATGAATGGGCCGATAGGCGCACGGGGAAAATGATGACGGTTGAATAAATCTGCTCAAAATCAACTTGTCCCTGCCTTTAGGCTGCGGGCTGCAGCCTCTTAAAGGGAGGGACAGCGCTGATCCCTTTAAGAGACTGCGCCGCACTGGGCCGGCAGTTTGGGAGCTACCATTTGATAAAAAACACCCCTGAAAGTTCACCGTTGGTTGAGTCCAACCCAGGCAGCGCGGAGTCCAAACTGCTAATTAGCAATAAAAATGATAGGAAGAGGCCAGGTGGAGCTGAAAAAGTCAGGTTGAAGAAAAGAAAGGCGGAGGAAGCTGCCGAATGTGCAAAGCTTACAGACATTTTTTCAAAGAGACAGAAGAAGCAACAGGTAATGATATAAATTAAAAACTAGCATAATAAATTAAGCTAATGTCACAACGTTGTACTGTACAGTACTATGTCACTAAACTGCATGAAAGTCAAGTGGGACCTAAACGGACATAGCTTAATTAAAAATAAAAGCAGAAATATATAAATTGACCAATAAATAAATAAACGTCAAAGGACAATTTAAATTAAAAGAGAACTTTATCTCATACCCTGATGCATGCTCAATAATCCAGGTAGAAAAATCTAAAAAAGCTAAGTCTGGTCCTCTGGACATTTTTTGCTTTGTTTTGTTTTGTTTTTTGAATGTCCAGAGGACCAGACTTAGCTTTTTTAGAACTTTATCTCATGTTTTAAAAATTAATTGACCATCATGGTATTTTTTTCCAGCTTAGTTCCAACAAATTATATATTTTAATTCATAATTTTACATTTTACTGTGCTTAAAATACCGGTAGGCCTATATATTTTTTTGTTTTTACTTTTACTCTTAGATGACTTGTGTTATGTAATTAAATTTAAAAAAATAATAATAATCCACACAAGTCCTTATTTACGTAATGAGGCAGAAATGCATGAGGTGAAGTGAAAACAGGAGACAGAAAAATGTTAAAGCAACACATTTAATAGACAAATAAAAATAAACTCATGCATATGCATACATATTGCAACCAATGCCAAACTTGTCTCTGATTTTGCTTGTCTTGACCCTAAAAACTTTTCAGAGATAAGGCTTAAAGGACTCAAGAGCTCAGCACTTCAAGCAACAAGCAAAAATCTGCTTAGATTTGATGAGAGAGCCACAGTAGCCGTGTTTCCATCAAGGTTTCTAGGTGCGCATTTTGAAGTATCGCAGCAGAAAAGCTTAATGGAAACGGCAAAATCCGTATTTACTTTCTCAAGTTCGCCAAAAAGTTTATACGCTCGCTTGAGGTGGTTTTTGGGATGTTCGAAAATGAGCAGATGCGCACAGCGACAGATGGAAACACATTTGCCGACTCGTGCTGCCGAAGCGAACATTCACGTCACGTGACTGATCAGCTGTTTCCGCTCCGGACAACATGTAACATCGCTAAAACTAGTTTGTATGACAGAATAAATACAACTCGACCGATAGCAACACGTACCTGAAATATTCTCTCCATTTTGACGAGATGTGTGGCCAGGTTCTGTTTTCAACTGCTACTTCCTGTTTACTGTAGACATGCGCAGTGCCGACGTCTGACGTAATGACGCTGACGTCTGACGTAATGACGCTGACGTCTGACGTAATGGCCTGTCTAGATGTGCGCCGCATGTTTCAGCATTTTGGGAAGTTAAATTGTAGCGTTTGAGTTGTTTTTAAGAGTCTATGAAGTTGTATTCTGTTGTGCTAAGCTAACGTTAAGAAGACGTGTCTCATGTCCGTTTATGAGCTGTGATTGGATGATACGAGTGCTGTGAATCACTCTTGTAGCGAACGCTGATTCGCTGTTGTGTGCTGTCAATCACTCTTGTGGCGAACGCTGATTCGCTGTTGTGAGCTGTCAATCACGTCGCACGCCGTTGCGACCAGCCCACTTTGTCGTCATTTCCGGCACGACATTGGTCGAAGGTAAGGATCTACATTCGCCATGTATGCTTGTAGAATGAACTACTGACGCTGTGATTGATTTGTTGACGCCACGTATGTTGTAGCGAGCTCCGCCTC
>JBBPBX010053209.1:0-20548 GCA_038048925.1 Garcialebias charrua | reverse complement strand
TACATTCACGCCTTTACAGCTAGGGCGTCAACGCCGTGCCAGAGGCCCCGCCTTCTGGGTATTTAAGCGGCTGACGCAAATCCATCTTTCTCTTTTTTGCCCTTCACCTCGCTTAAACCTGAACTACCTCTCTTCGCGGGACTTCTCTGTTGCTTCATCGTTCAACCAGAGGTGAGCTTGCTCCCTACACAAAGCGTACAGAGAATTATTCCTGCATACTGCTGGACTAGTGAAAGCTAGTCCGGCACGTTTTCTTAACCCCAAAGTTTTTTCTTCTCCTCTCTCCACAGACTGCTTCGCTCGACGGCGCTAACTGCGTCACAACCGCTACCCCTGCTAATTCGTAGCGGGCTAGCCAGCGAAAGCGACGCGACGTAGGAGACGTTTAAAAATAAAATAAAAAGGATTCTGGAAGGACTCGCTCGCCTTATCTCGGACATGCCTCCGGAGAAAGGAAAGCGAAAGACAAGACTTCCAAGGAAAACCAGCAGGACAGCGAGCCCAACTTTGCGCGCCTGTCCTAGCGGATGCGGTTTCTCCCTCGCAGCGACGGACACCCATGAGGCCTGTCCCGTCTGCTTGGGAATGTTACACGCAAAAACAGCACTGGATACGCCCGATTTTGCCCACACTGCAGCCAGATGTTGGAGGCGGTGCTACGGCACCGGGTTGACCTCGTCGCCAAGGCCATGGGCGCCCAAGCAGTGCCAGCGAATGCGGACACCACTGAGCCCCTCACTCCCACGCCGGAGCTCGAGAACATAGCTTTGCACGACAGCACATGAGTCGAATGGGGTGACAGCCCTGACGTGCTGGCTCCTATGGTGGACCTAATAGTCGAATTCGACACTCGAGACATGAGGAACGAGGACGAGATCTCGATTTCAGCCTCAGGCGAATTTTCCGCAGAGGACGCAGACGTCTAATTCGAGGAACAAGGAGAAGACATCTCCCAAACCCCGGTACCCATGCTCTCGGAAACTGACTTTTCCATCCCTGCTCTGTTCGACCTGTGCCACAGAGCAGCGGACGTGTTGCACATCCCATGGCCAGAGCCTCCGCCTCGTCAACAGGTCACGAGGCTGGCAGGGAACTATTTTTGCTCAAAGCAGCAGGCCGCCACGAGGCAAAGGATGCCCGTGTTCTCGGACTTCCTCACAGAACTAACTCGCACCTGGCCTCAGCCCAGAGCTCCCATGCTCCTACCACTTTCACAGTTCCTCGACATGGACGGGATGGATGAGGTGGGAATAGCCAACGTGCCTCAAATTGAGGACACACTGGCGTCTCACCTGGCTCCCAAGTCATCCGGGACAAAACCAACTCTTCCCAGCAAAGCTTGTCGAGCTTCGGCTTCTCTGCTCGAGAAATGCTACAGAGCTCAGGAACTCGCGGCGCTCGCCATGAACGCGTCCGCGTTGATGCAGGCTTACCTAGCTGAAAAGCTGCAACAGCTCCGGGTAACGACGGACAAGCAAGCTGCTGCTGACTTGCTGGATGAAGCCTGCAGGGCAACAGACTTTGTGCTCCGTATGATGGGGACAGCCGCTGTTGCTCAAGGCAGAGGCATGGCGGAAGTGGTCATCGCGATACGCTATCTCTGGATGACTTTAACTGATCTCCCCGAGGGACAAAAGGTGCCTTTTCTCCACCACTCGATAGAACCGACGGGATTGTTTGGAAAAGCTTTGGATCGAATTCAGACCAAGCTGGACCAAAGGTGCAAACAGGCTGAAGCTCTCCGGGTGGGCATTCCCAGGAGAAGCTTTGACACCGCTCGGCAACGCGTGCCCTACCGCAGAAGCGGCCGGCGTACGAGGATGAGCATCGGCAAAGACCACCGCCGGGCCCACCTCGCACCGAACACGCATGGAGCAAAAACAGGTATGTTCCCCGCCAGGCGGTCAGACATAGGGCCTCCTCGGCGAACCATGACGATAGACAAAAGCGTGCCTGATGAACCAGGTTCATGTCTTGACTTTACACGATCACCCGCCCACATGGTACGGGAAATTATCTCTTCATGTCCAGACTTTATTTGTAGCACGGTACAAAAAGCTGGTAACTCTGTTGCATGCACAAATCATGTTTTTCCTGCTGTGAGCGACATAAAGTCATATATTTCGTTACACATAAGCATGAATAAAGCTATAAAACAGCCCCTCTCTGTTTTATTGACTCTAAAAAAAACTACAACAACAAAACACAATTAACTTCAGCAGAACAGGTCCCTCTGGCCTGCCAGTCATCATAAAGGGAGGGGGCCGTATCCCCCCTCTCCCTCATGGCTCACGGGGTGTTAGCCTAATTAATGAGCCCCGACAGGGTGCCTCTGCTCCGTCTGTAGCGGACAGGCACAGAGGCGTCTGCAAGCAGGCCCCCCACCCCTCATTGAGACAGGTGAGGGTCACGTGCTCCAGCTCCCGCTCCATTGTGAACGACGGAGCAGTCAAAACACTAACCAAGCAAACACGTGACATGTCTGCGCCTCAGGGAGGCGCGCCAACAGAATCTAACGACGGGGGGGCACGTCAGGAGCCCACAGGCAACCACAAGCTTCACACGTTCACAAAAGCAGTTGTGTTCAAACTGCTGTGTGCATAAACAAATCAGAGCTGAATCAGATTCCTCTTCCTGTTGTTCGAAGGGAACTGGGCTCTCTATCACCAAACAATTTAAAGTCTGCCAAGCACAAAGAATCATCTCCACGTTCTCACGTTGCAGCTGTCCCTTTATCATTAATGAGCGACACGCAATGTCCAAGCAGTGATCCGGCAGCACGTGACCTTTCTCACTGTGCTGGTTCAGCTCTGCTCTTAAACAATATTCCCCCAACGGGTGAAACACAGACACCGGCCGGTTTGTCTGGTTCCAACGCTCTGTTAAGGCCAAGGACCAGTAAACTGGACCCATCCAGGAAACAAATTGGGGTCAGGAGATCTGCTCGTTTACAAAACTCGTAGCTTCTCTGTCCCATGACCCCAAACAAGGAGAGATAAAACAGACATTCTGCTCCAGTTCTGTCTAATAAGGACAACAGGTTGCATCTGTCCTCCCCGTGAGAGCTTTACGCACTTACATGCAAAGAACAGCCGGATGGAGAAAAACAAATCAACTGTTCGTATGCTTTGCAGCTCCTGCTACCGGAAAGGCCCTATCAAAACAACGCCTCTCACATTGGGTGGCTGAGGCCATTAAGAGGGCGTACAGTAGCAAAGGTCAACAGGTGCCCTCTGGAGTGCACGGTCACTCGACTAGAGGCTTGGCCACTTCGTGGTCACTGTTCAAGGGTGTACCAGTTGCAGACATTTGTGCTGCTGCAAACTGGAGCTCATTAAACACTTTTGCAAAGTATTACAGTTTGGATGTTACTGCGTGTGATATCACTCAGGCTATCCTTTCTAACACACAGTAGAACTAGAAAGTAGCCTTGAGATGCCTGCTGATCAAGGGCAGACGTTCACACTAGCATGCATTTTACTGAGCATTTCAAGGGCGTGAATGAATTACGTTCCCATAGCAAGTATGTTGCATCGAGAGAACTTGACTGAAAGGGAACTGAAAGTTATGCACCATAACTCATGTTCCCTGAAGGAAGGGAACGAGGTGCAACATATCTGGCCCTTTCAATGCTGAAAGCTCGGTGAAGTGCAATTTTGGAGAAAGATGGATGGGCGTCAGCCGCTTAAATACCCAGAGGGCGGGGCCTCTAGCGCGGCGTTCATGCCCTAGCCGTAAAGGCGTGAATGTATTCCTTCAGGTAATCGCGCGGGGGCGCAATTCCCATAGCAAGTATGTTGCACCTCGTTCCCTTCCTTCAGGGAACATGAGTTATGGTGCATAACTTTCAGGTTTTTGTTGTGTTCGGTGTATTGTCAACTAATATTCATGACTATGTTTAAAGTCAGAAAGCTCAGATTTGGTTTTGGATTCATGCTGTCAGCTTTGAAAGTTTTATAATAATAATAATAATCATTTTATTTAAAAGCGCCTTTCAGGACACCCAAGGACACTTAACAAACCAATACAGTTCAAACATTATCAGTGACAAATTGAAATATAAAATACATAAAGATTATAAAATGCAAAATAATAAAAATACATTTAGTAAAGTTAATGATAAGCTAGTCTAAAGAGATGTGTTTTCAGGGCTGTCTTGAACAGAGAAAGGGAGGTGGTGTTTCGAAGGTCTGGCGGTAGAGCGTTCCAGAGGTGAGGGGCAGAGCAGGTGAAGGCCCTGCTCCCCATGGTGGAGAGGCGGGCAGAGGGTACATGGAGATGTAGCGAAGAGGAGGATCTGAGAGAGCGTGATGGGATGGAGATTTGTAGGAGGTCAGTGGAATAATATTGAAGTTGTCATTTCATCGTGTTTGCTTGTTTGTTACCGCTCATGCCTATCCTTTAGTCACTCAAATTGAAAGTTTAACATGGTCTGCATACCAATGTTATGTCTAGAAGTTGTGTTGCAGATGTCTCTGCTGAGACTGTAATGAACGTCCATGTGATTATCAATCCATAAATATAATCCAGATCAAATTAATTTCAGTCATATTCTTTCAAATCAAGCACTATCCAGTTATATTCCATTTCTATTAACATCATTTAAGTTCAATCTACCGGTAGTTATCATTCAGTTCAATTAAACAAGTCAAATGGTGTACATTAGTATATTTTAATAAACCAAATATAAATATATATTTATAACAAAACACTCTTGGATAAAGGGATAATTTAAGGAAATCAAAAGTTTAAAACCCTCTAGTCATTACAGAGCTGAACTGGAGTTTGAAGATACTGTAGGGAAGGACTGTGGGACTGCGTAAGCAGTTCTGTGTCAACAGAGGAAAGACGAGCAGGATGCCACCATCTGTTAGCCACATGCACGCCCCACAGCAGTAACATAAATCTGAACCACACTCAGCAATGCAAAGCTGCATTTCACCAAGCTAAACGTGCACTGGCTGGTTACATCAAGCAGTAATCTGCAGCTCATTCTGCATTCAGGTCCCGGTCACTGATGGATTATACCGTATCAGAATGGGTTAAGTTGAAACACAGATAAACCAAAACTATTGATCTTTTAAGATGTTTCAGAACCCAATCTTTTTTCTCTGCTATTAATTGGAACACGATTGTATTATTTAACCATCTTGCCAACATAAAAAGTGAATAACGCTGCACTTTTACCGTAGATCATTAAATTCCAGATCCAACTATTGGCTGGATATGTGTAGGAAAAATACTTTGGCCATGCAGTGTCTGATTCAAAAGTTGTTTATAATGGAAGAGCTCCTCTGTTCTGCTGGTGTGGTCTCTGGCCTTGCTCTACATAAGGAGCAGTAGATATGCAAACACACAGGGCACACTCACACAAACATGCACAGTTAAAGGTCACCAGGGTTAATGGCAAGCTCAAAGCATGGGAATTTGTGGATGACTTGGGTGTTAACTTTGCTGTTTGGATGAGCTGGACTCTTGCAAAGTTGATTCTTCCCACCATCTTTAAAAGTTGAGGTTTCTGTGAAGATGGCTATAACGGCAGCAGTTAAATGCTGGTGTTTAAGATGTTGGTCCAATCGTAATGGGAAAAAGAAAAGTAATTAAACCAATTATTTTAATTGGGACTAAGTTTGTTTTGTTGTTGAAAGAAATGCACAAGTTCCTTTCTTGACTTCTAGCTATCATGTTTTGCTTTTGAGCAAAAGTTTCCAAACTCACACCTTGTACAGTATGCAACTTGTAGCGAGTGACATTTAGGGATGGGGCAGATCCGATCCAGTATCGGTATCGGTATCCGATACCAGCATTATTTAAGTATTGGGTATCGGATCAAACCTGCCGATACTTTTCCGATCCAGTTTCAAAGAGCACTTGTGTTCAATCACATTCTGTGACTGCCCTTCTTAACATTGTCTGAGATAAACCCAATGAAGACACTCTTAAGCCTTACAATAGGGGGTTCCCTATTGTAAGGCTTAAGAGTGTCTTCATTGGGTTTATCTCACACAATGTTAAAATGAATAGTTTGGGTGCAAAAGTTCCATTATACAGAGTCAAATACCTGAACAGTATCGGATCGGGAAAGTATCGGTATCGGTCGATACTGAGTTAATAAGTATCAGTATCGGATCGGAAGTGAGAAATGTGGATCGGTGCATCCCTAGTGACATTTGAACTTCAGGAGCTCTGATGCTTCCACATAGAAAATAAATCTATTCCTGTCTATAAAACTAACCATGCAGTATTTTAAAGCCACAAAATTTCCACAAAATTCCTCGCTTAATCAATTTCCTTGTCATGTCTCACATGGCACCTCATCATGATCAGAACAGCACCACTAACAAATTAGTCTTGTGCAAATACAGTAATGTCCTTTCAGGTTCGTTGCTTTTGGTTTTGGAGTTAACTGGCATTTTATTTTGTTGAATACCTTCCACATGTGACATTTATCTCACTAGACAACTTTTTGTGCACAGTTTAAAGATCTAAAAGAAAACCACTTTCATAAAGTAAATCCTCTTTTCCGTCTTTGCTGTATTCTACAGGCATGTTTTTGGGGTGTTTTATTTTTTTCTTTTCGTCTGACTTCATGGAACTTTAAATTAATTGAAAACATTTCTGGTCAAGAAATTTTTTAATAACATAGTAGCCAAAGATGACTCACCACTAATTTCATGTTTTCTTTCAAACCCACTGTTCAGTTCTAATGTTCGAGCACTTTGGGTGAAGAAACCCCAGCCAACAAGATTTCCCAGCTCAGACGTCACAGACATGCAGTGTGGCAGATGGATAAGAGACGGGAAACACTTTTGGAATAAAACAAAAAAAAACTCAGGAACACAGCAGTGCATGTAGGAATTAAAGTTTATTTTATTGTACATTAAGTGAGGATTGTATTGTATTGGTTATGAGCACCCACCCAACCAATAAGTGTTACTTATGAGCCAGAAACACAGTGTCATATCAGTTGCTTTAGGATGAGAAAACCATAAAACAATCACATCTCTGGAGAATGTCGTTGCAGTTCATCCATCATCAGTCCTTCATTGGTATGCTTCTTCCATGATGCTATGAGGACCACAGCCAAAGTGGCAGCTTGCCTTATCCGCTTATGAAGTAAATAACGGAGATCCTATAGAAAACATTTGAAGACTTAAGAGAAATATTGCACATCAGCTATAGAGCTAATATATTTTTCTAGTGACTTCTGAGTGGGGGGTGGAGGGCGGAGATTAATCTCTATTAAGTGCATTAACAAAATGGCTAGCTGATGAAAGCATCTGCAAAGTTTGCATTCATCCAGCTGGTTGTGTTCCAACGGCAACACCAGCCAACTACTCAGTTGGAAATGGGTTTAGATTATTTCTGCCAACTCAAGGTTTTACCTTTGTCAGAACACATACACTATCAAAATATTACAAGCTAATTCATCTTTTTTTAAACCCTGCAGAGTTAGGAGTGTTCATCTGGATAGGCTTATTGTATAACCAGTGACATGTTGAATCCAATGCTGTGAGACAGGGACAGTTGAGATAACAGCTGCAGAAATGTCCTTCCAACGTGATAGGATGTAGCACATCAGCAAGCTAAAAGTGATTATATCAAGGATATTCTCTTAAAATGGAGAAATATGGATTTGAAATAAACTTTTAGAAAGCAGTCTTTGGATGTACATTTACAACTGAATAATGTTTGGAGTTGATCTAATTAAAAATGGTCTCTACAGCTAATCATTTACCAACACAAAAATTATAACAATAAAATGTACAGTTCTTGAGCTGAAGTTTGGTGTGGTTTAAGGTTAGGGTTAGGGTTAGTTCCAAGAGATTCCACAAGATTTTGCAATATTGCTCTGGATCAAGTGTAACGTATTTTTCAATATTTAACTAAAACTACTGTAACTCTGTCCAAATCTATTTGAAATGCAAGAAACATATTATTGAACTAAATAGCTAACTAGATGACAAGAATGTTCATGCTCAATAATCCAGGTACCAAATCCAATAATTCTCAGTCGGAGCTAACTAGATGGTTTCTGTCAAAGTCTAGTTGCAACAGATCTCCAAATTTTTCATCAATTTGATTTTTTTTTAAATATTCTATTTTAAAAAGTATCATCCATCCATTATCTTTTACCCGCTTCTTCCTTTTTGGGTAGCGGGGGTCACTGGTGCCCATGTCAAGCCATCACAGTGTGAGAGGCCGGGGACACCCTGGGCAGGTCTCCAGTCCCTCACAGGGACACATAAAGACAAATGAAACAACCATTCACTCTTTCACTCACACCTATAGGGACAATTTAGAGTTACCAATCTGTCTAACATGCATGTTATTGGTCTGTGGGAGGAAACTGGAGTAACTGAAAAAACACACATGCACAGAGAGAATTATGCAAACTCCACCCAGAAAGGTCCTCAGTCGGGATTCCATCCAGCGACCTTCTCACTGCGTGGCAAAGCTCTACCAACTGCACCACCATGCCACCCAGAAAGTAACATTAAAATGTAAATCCATTTTGTGTTCTGATAACCAAAAATTGAAGTGGAGGTTGACACAAAGCACTGGAAATGTATTGAAAGTGCCCATTGGTTGTTCAGGGAGGTTATCAGAAAATGTAAGAATATGCCATTCTGCAGCAAGTTATCCCATATGTCTGCCTCACAAAGCATAAAACAAGTCCATCCTTTTTTATTTTTCATTCCTGCTTCTTTCTTTTATCCTCGGCCAGACGTTTTTGAACATGTAAGATGTAAAAAGAAGAAGAAAGAAAGGACCGTTCTAAAAGAATATGGCTCATATTAATCTGGAAATATCACTGTAGCTCAGCTGAACTAAATTACTGGTCTGAACTCTGTGTCCTCAGAGAGCAGGCAGAGCACCACCGGCAGCCCAGATGGGCAAGGAGTGGTCAGCAGATCTGTCACTGTGACCACAGCGAGCGCACAAACCCCTGGTTTGTCGAGCTCTGTAGCTGTCTTTTTATACAGAGGATCAAAAGTGTTCCTTTATTATTGTTGGGCTGGGATTTTACACTTGGGCAGGGATTCTAGCAGCAACATTTTGAGACTGTTTCTTTGTCTTCCTGTGTAATGTGTTTGTGGATTTCAACATCTGCTGAAAAAAGTACTTTTAACAAGGGCTTGAAGGTTTGTAACCACAATTTAGTGACTTTTATAGATCATTTAAAGTGAAAATGATGCCTGGTTAGTGTTTAATATCTTAGTGTACATCGCTGAAGGCCATGACATCTATAGTTTGAAGAGTGAAGCTGTCTTTAGGGGTTTTGTTAAAGCTTGCCATGGCTTGTAGCTTCCAGTTCTAAAGCACAAGCAGCTTCTCACTGGAAATAATTTAAAGGTGAGATTCCACTTCTTATGAGAGCACATTAGCTCATCTTATCTCTCAATGGCCATTGGCAAAGAGTTGAGCGGCGCTTGTTGCTCCAGTTGCTTATATGATGACCATTCTGTTTTAATAATAACCATATTCAGTTGTTGTACTCTTCTTACATGTGTTGCATCGCAGCTCTGTCCTCGTCTACGTAATGGCCTTTAATAGACTTTTGTTTTACTGAATGTCTCAGACTGGAGGGGATTAAATGCAAAAGGAAAACTGGGCTGTTTTTGTTCTTGCAAAGGAATATTTAAAGACAGATAAAAGCTGTGATTCATCTCAAGCTTTACTCATGACAGAAATCTGAAAGTTATGCACCATAACTCATGTTCCCTGAAGGAAGGGAACGAGGTGCAACATACTTGCTATGGGAATTGCACCCCCGCGTGATTACCTGAAGGAATATACTCACGCCTTTACGGCTAGGGGCGTCACCGCCGCACCAGAGGCCCCGCCCTCTGGGTACTTAAGCGGCTTGCGCCCCTCCATCTTTCTCCAAAATTGCACTTCACTGAGCTTTCAGCATTGAAAGGGCCAGATATGTTGCACCTCGTTCCCTTCCTTCAAGGAACATGAGTTATGGTGCATAACTTTCAGTTCCTTTTCAGTCGGTCTCTCAGTGCAACATACTTGCTATGGGAATGTAATCCATTCACACCCTTGAAATGCTCGGTAAAATGCATGCTAGAGTGAACGTCTGCCTTTGACCAGCAGGTATCCCAAGGCTATTTTCTACTGAGTGTTAGAAAGGACAGCCTGAGTGACGTCACCCGCAGTAACATCCAAACTGTAATGCTTTGCAAAAGTATTTAATGAGCTCCAATTCGCAGCAGCACAAATGTCTGCGACTGGTACACCCTTGAATAATGACCAGGAAGTGGCCAAGCCCCTAGTGGAGTGAGCATGCACTCCAGAGGGTACCTGTTGACCTTTGCTACTGTAGGCCCTTTTAATGGCCTCAGTCACCCAATGTGAGAGGCGTTGTTTTGATAGGGCTCTCCCGGTAGCAGGTGCTGCAAAGCAGACGAACAGTTGGTTTGTTTTCCTCCATTCGGCTGTTCTCTGCATGTAGGTGCGTAAAGCCCTCACTGGGCAGAGAGCCTGTAGCCTTTCCTGTTCCTGAGTGAGGACAGGAGCAGGTGGAAAGGAGGAGAGATCAAAGTCTAGACTCCTATGGTTCAGAGTCAAGACCTTGGGAGTGTATGCAGGATTAGGCCTTAGTGTGACCTTTGACCTGTCAGGGGCGAATCTGGTACACATTGGATGTACAGATAATGCATGGAGGTCACCCACGCGTTTCGCCGAGCAAAGTGCCAGGAGTAGAGCAGTTTTATAAGATAGTAAATCTATCTTAACCTCGCTCAGTGGCTCGAATGGAGGGTCGCAGAGAGCCCCCAGGACCAGGCCAAGATCCCAACCAGGGGTCAGGGTCCTGCTAGGTGGTTTGGTCCGAAGGACACCTTTCATAAATCTTATTAGGATTGGATGTGCTCCGGGTGTCCTGTGTCCCCAGCCTTCATGACAGGCTGAAACAGCTGATAGGAAGACTTTAATCGTTGAATAAGAACGACCTTTTTCCAGTAATTCCTGAAGGAAAGTCAGGAGCTGAGCCAGGTTGCATGAGTAAGAAATAATATTTCTTTCTGAACACCAGGCTTCAAAAATATGCCACTTTTGTGCGTATAAGGATTGTGTTGATCCAGCACGGGCATTTTGTATTGTCAATACCACATTTTCTGGCAAGCCTGATGCCATCAGCCTGTCCTTTTCAGCCAACAAGCTGAGACTTTTGGCAGTTCCTGGCCTAAGTGGATGTACGGCTCCTTCTGGAGACACAGAGGCTGCTAACCCCTGGGGGTCAACCAGATTGGGAAGGAGGCCTCCTTGCTGATGTGCTCCCAAATTACCCTGCTCAGGGTCAATTGAGGGCAGATGTAACCTGCCATCTTTATTAGACAGGTTTGGAGCAGAAAGTCTATTTTCCTCCTCCAAGTTTGGAGTCCTGCTGTGAGGTTGCGAGTTATGTAAATGAGCAGACCTCCTGACTCCGATCTGTTTTCTGGGGTGGTCCAGTCTACTGGTCCTTGGCTTTAATGGAGCGTCGGTACCAGGTAAACCGACCGAGGTCCGTGTTTCACCCTTTGGGAGAATTATTTTTGAAAGCAGATTTGAATCAGCACAGAACGGTAGGTGACGTGCTGACTGAGTACTACTCGGGCATTGTGTGTCCCTCGTTAATAACAAAGGAGTGGTTGCACCGTTAGAGCGTGAGGGTGTTCCTTTTGGTTTGGCAGACTTCAGATTATTTGGTGATAAAGAGCTTAGTCCCCCTCGAAAAACAGGAAGAGAGATCAGATTCGGCTCTGACTTGTTTTCATCTACAACAGGCTGAACACAGTCACTGTTGTGAAGGTGTGAAGTTTGTGGCTGCCTGAGGGCGTCCGATGCAGCCCCCCCATCGTCAGACACTGTCAGCTTGCCTCCCTGAGGTGCGGACATGTCACATGTTCGTCTGGTTAGTGTATTGGCTGGCCCAACGAAACGAGGGCTTGAGCACGTGACCCTCCCCACCTGTCTCCCTGAGAGGCATGGGGGGGGGGGTTCGCAGACACCTCTGTGTCTGCTCATTGCAGATGTATCAGAGGCACTCTGCTGGGGTTTATTGAATATGCTAATACCCCGTCGGCCGTGAGGGAGAGGGGGAAAAAGGCCTTCTCCCTTTATGACGGCTCGCAGGTCAGAGGGACCTGTTTTGCTGAAGATTGTGTGTTGTTGTTGTTTTGTTTTTTGAGAGTCAATAAAACAGAGAGGAGCTGTTTCATGAACTTTATTCATGCTTATGTGCAGTGACATACATGATTTTATGTCACTCACAGCAGAGAAAGCATGATTCGTGCATGCTGTAAATAAACCAGCTGTTTGTACTATGTTACAAGCAAAGTCTGGACATGAAGGGATCAATCCCGTTACCACGTGGGCGGGTGATCGCGTAACGTAGAAATGTGGACCTGGTTCATCAGGCACGTTTTTGTCTGTTGTCACGATTCGCCGAGGAGGCTCTGTGTTTGGTCGCCTGACGGGAGACAAACCTGTTTTTGCTCCATGCTTGCTCTGTACGAGGTGGGCCCTGCAGGGGTCTTTGCCTGAGCTCCTCCTCGTATGCTGGCCGCTTCTGCGGGGGGCACGTGTTGCCGAGTGGTGCTGAGACTGCGCAGATCTGCTACCAGCAGACTCCCTTGGGGGGGCGAAGCTTCTCCGGGGAATGTCCACCCGGAGAGCTTCCGCCTGTCTGCGTCTTTGGTCCAGCTTGGTCTGAATTCGCTCCAAAGCTTTACCAAACAATCCCTCCGGCTCTATCGAGTGGTGGAGAAAAGGCACCTTTTGTCCCTCCGGGAGATCCGTCAGAGTCATCCAGAGGTGGCGGATCGCGATGACCACTTCCGCCATTCCCCTACCCTACGCAACAGCAGCTGTCCCCATCATACGGAGCACAAAGTCTGTTGCCCTGCGGGCTTCATCCAGCAATTCGGCAGCCGCCTGCTTGTCCGTTATTGTTTGAAGCTGTTGCAGCTTTTCCGCTAGGTAAGCGTGCATTAACGCGGACGCGTTCATGGCGCGCACCGCGAGTCCCTGAGCCCTGTAGCACCTCTCGAGAAGAGAAGCCGAGGCTCGACAAGCCTTGCTGGGAAGAGTTGGTTTTGTTCCTGATGATTTAGGAGCCAGGTGAGACGCTAGTATGTCCTCAATCTGAGGCATGTTAGCTATTCCCACTTCATCCATCCCGTCTATGTCGAGGAACTGTGAGAGGGGAAGGAGCATGGGGGCTCTTGGTTGAGTCCAGGTGCGAGTTAGTTTTGTGAGGAAGTCCGGGAACACGGGCATATTTTGCCTCGTGGCGGCCTGCTGCTTTGAGAAAAAATAGTTTCCTGCCAGCCTCGTGACCTGTTGGCGAGGCGGAGATTCAGGCCATTGGATGTTCAAAGCGTCCGTTGCTCTGTGGCACAAGTCGAACAGAGCAGGGGTGGAAAAATCAGTTTCTGGGAGCACAGGAACTGGGGTCTGGGAGAGATCTTCACCCTGATCCTCCAGTTCCACGTCAGCCTCCTCCGTTGAAAATTCGCCCGAGGATGAAATCGAGATCTCGTCCTCGTTCATCATGCCACGGGTGTTGAATTTGACTGTTAGGTCCACCATAGGAGCCAGCCCGTCAGGGCTGTCGCCCCATTCGACACGTGTGCTATCATGTAGAGCCATGTTCTCCAACTCCGGCGTGGGAGTGAGGGGCTCCGTGGTGTCCGCGTCCGCTGTCGTCGCTGAAGCGCCCATTGCTTTGGCGACAAGGTCAACCCGATGCCGCAGCACCGCATCCATCATGAGGCTGCAATGTGGACAAAAATCGGGCGCATCCTGTGCTGTTTTTGCATGAAGCATTCCCAGGCAGACTGGACAGACCTTGTGGGTGTCCGTTACTGCAAGGGAGAAACCACATCCACTGGGACAGGCACGCAAAGTTGGGCTCGCCGTCCCGCTGGTTTTCCTTGGAAGTCTCGCCTTTCGCTTTCCTTTCTCCGGAGGCATGTCCGAGATGAGGCGAGCGAGTCCTTCCAGAACCTTTCTTCTTTTTTCTTGAAATGTCTCCTCCGTCGCGTCGCTTTCGCTGGCTAGCTCGCTAGGAGTTAGTGAGGTAGCTATTTTCTTGTGGCATAGTTAGCGCTGTCAAGCGAAGCAACCTGTAGAGAGAGGAGAGAAAAAAAATTGAGGTTAAGAGAAATGTGCCGGACTAGCTTTCACTAGGCCAGTAGTACTCAGGAATAATTCTCTGTGCGCTCTGTGCAGGGAGCAAGCTCACCTCAGGTTGAGCGATGAAGCCACAGAGAAGTCCCGCGAAGAGGTAGTTCAGGTTTAAGCGAGGTGAAGGGCAAAAAAGAGAAATATGGAGGGGCGCAAGCCGCTTAAGTACCCAGAGGGCGGGGCCTCTGGCGCGGCGGTGACGCCCCTAGACATAAATGCGTGAGTATATTCCTTCAGGTAATCGCGCGGGGGCGCACTTCCCATAGCAAGTATGTTGCACTGAGAGACCGACTGAAAGGGAACTTCAAATCCATCCAGCTGCACCTAGCATCAGTCGCTAATAGAAACCTGCAGGTATTTTATTTTACCTGAGAGTGGCAACAGATGAAGAGGGTTAGGTCATTTTAATATTTTGAATACCAACAGCACTGTATGCAGCTTTACATCTATTGACTGCAAAAGTTCAGTCATAATTAGTAGGTATGGAGACAACAGTGATAGACGAATTGAACGACAATAGCAAATTGAGATGCTCCGATTCAGTTAGGGTCAGAAGCATCATTTCATGAAAAACCTTTACAACCTAGAAATATGAATTAATTGAAAATGTTTAAATTGTTTTGAATGTCGTTCTTAAAACCAAATTGGATTCATTTAAGACAAAACTGTTCATTTTTCCACACATTATACCTGATGGTAGTCCTTTTGACTAAAAAATATATTCATATTTTAAATTATATACTATAATTATATTATTTAAAAATTTTATAAAATGGGAATGGTGGCACAGAGGTTAGAGAAGGTGGGCCCGTGATCAGAAGGTCGCCGGTTCAACTCCCCGCACAGACAGCATGAAAATGTGGGTGGAATAGGTGAAGCACCCACACCTGTCTCCCCCCTCATTTGCTCCACTCGGGTCCTGCCCTTGAACAAGTCCCTTAACCTCCACCATCTGCTCTCCTGGGTGCCCTAGATAGTAGCTCTCTGCTGCACACAGAGGGCTGTGGTATTTCTGTGGTCTGTGGTTGTGTCAGGAAGGGCATCCGGCATGAAAACAATTGCCGAATCTTTGTGAGAGTTAGTTCGATGTGGCGACCCCTGAAGAAGGGAGCAGCCGAAAGGGGAAAAAAAAGGTAAATAATAAAGACAAATCACTATTGTATCTTGTTGGATTTTTCACGTTTTGTATTTCTTGCTTGTGCTGCATACTTCTCTTGATAGATGTTGCAGCTTAATTTTAAATCCCAGCTACTGTACATTGATTTCGCTATCTTTTGCCAGGAATGTGCAGATAACTTGGGACTAATTTCTGCATTAAATTTCAGTACCACCTGTACATTCACCTGGCTTTTTTGTAATTAAACTGTGACCTCCGGAAACATAACCCCGTGGGAGCAAAAAAAAATCACTATCAGAGGCCCACTCGTGGGCGGTAGAGTGGTTTTATACCCAGACTGGCATTATCTGCATCTCCTGCTCCTCTCAAAGGACAGGGCCACTAAATATACCCTCTGAGGCCTTCTCAGGCTCCTTTGGGCTGAGGAGATGCGGCCGCTGTTTGGGCCGAAGGCCAATGACATGACTGCCGACCTCCACGGAAAGTATTTTTAAGGTCAATTACAGGGTATAGGGCTTTTAGATGGCCGACTGGTTCTGAGGAGGCCTCCTATTAAAAGGTTTATGTGGAGAAGGACCAGAGATCTTTGCCCTAGCTCACCCCGGCTTCCATTGTTACCACACACCCACTGAGACGGTGTGTCCTGGGGTGACACGGTATGTGCAGCACGTGTGGGAAAGAAAACAAAAGTCCTTTTCTTTTCTTTGCAGTCTTTTTTTTTTTGCTTCAGTTGTTTTTACTTATCACAGCAATATTCCAGCACTATGGAAGATGATCATTCATATAATTTTTTTGTTCACAGTTTTCTCAAGATGCATGTAAATAATGAAAATGTTGAATTTGCACAATAAATCAAACTGATATAATAATAATAATAATAATGTCCTTTTTTGTCATCTGTGTATGTTTCCCATACACAGACGAAATTCGTCTCTGCATTTAACCCAACCACCAGCAGGTGGTGCAGTGAGCAGCCATAGAAAGCGCCCGGGGAGCTGGAGAATTAGGTGTGCACTCATAGACACCCCAGGGTGTGTAGTGGCCGGGGCGCGAACCCGCGTCCTTCGGGTTCCAAGTTGGAAGCCCTGCCACTACATATAGCAACATTGATTCAGGTACTCAACTATTCATTAAAAATGAGTTTAATGAACATTTTATTACATGCAACAAAGTCCAGTCAGGTCACCTGGACAGTTTTTTTTTTTAGACGTTTCGTCTTTCATCCAAAGGACTTCATCAGTCCGAAGAGCCACAACAAACTGAGTCCCACAAGCAGCACACTCACATAGTGGACCAACCAATTTGCTGGTGATAAGATGGTTCTGAACCACTTTGGCTATGGCTGACCTAGAGGAGTCGATGGGGGAGAGGGCGGGCCCCAGAAACCATCTTATTACCAGCAAACTGGTTGGTCCACTGCTGCTGGTGTGCTGCTCGTGGGACTCAGTTTGTTGTGGCTCCTTGGACTGATGAAGTCCTTTGGATTTTTTCTTCTTCTTTCAGCTGCTCCCTTCTTCAAGAGTCACCACAGCAAACTAAGCTGCACGAAGACTTGGCATTTATTTTTACACCGGTTGCCCATTCTGACACAACCACTGACCACCAAGCTACCACAGCCCTCTGTGTGGAGCAGAGAGCTGCTATCTAGGGTGCCCAGGGGAGCCGATGATGGGGGTTAAAGGCCTTGCTCAAGGGCCCAGAGTGTGGCACATGAGGGTGGAGGCAGGTGTGGGTGTTTCACCCATCCCACCCACATTTTGATGAAGTCCTGAAGAAGTCCTTTGGATGAAGGATGAAAAAGAAACCATCCAGATGACCTGACTGAATATTGTTGGATTTTTTACCTGGATTATTGAGCATGAACTTTGATGTTTTGAACCACTTTGGCTATAGCTGCCTCAGAGGAGTCAACTGGGGAGAGGGCAGGCCCCAGAAACCGTCTTATTACCAGCAAACTGTCTGGTCCACTATGGACGTGTGCTGCTTGTGGGACTCAGTTTGTTGTGGCTTCTTGGACAATGAAGTTCTTTGGATGAAAAGTCAAAGTCAACTTTATTGTCAGATCTTTATTGAAGGATGAAACATCTCAACTCAAAAAGAAAGAAAGGAAGAAACTGTACAGATTACCTGAACTTTGTTGGATTTTCTGCCTGAATTATTGAGCATGAACTTTGAAACTTACATGATTTCTCTTTTTTTTTTTCTTCTTTTTTTTTTTGCATAAGGCTCTAAATGTTTCTCACCAACTTTCATCACTTAAAGTCTGACGTATTCATCCTCACAGACACAAACGGATAACAGCAGAATAATAAACACAGTTTGCTCCTCATTAGACGGCTTATCTTAATTTTTCCAAACATGCTGTCATCCACACAAGCCCCATTATTTCTACATGGGCCACACACAAAGACGTATCCTCCCAGCTGACCAACATTTGATTTAAATGAGCATCCAGACGGAAGATTTTGGTCCTTTTCATGATTCATTCCAACACGAATCCGGTGGGCCATAAATACAGGCCTGTCAAAATGTGTTTTACCCCACAGAGAGGGGAGTGGCACAAGGTACAGTGGACACCATTCACATCTCCGTGTGTTTGCAGTGGGCAAAGGGAATGTTGGAGTTGGTGGCTTTGGTCTTGCTAAAGAGTTCAGGTATTGATGGGACAAAAGTGAGGGGAAGGATTGAAAGGCTTATTTGTGCGGATGAGAGCCAGGCATCAGTGTTTGCTGTGCTGTGGCTCCGCAGCTGTTCAATGTGAGCTCTATCCACCCTTCTCTATTTTAAACCAGACACTTCACGTTGGACATTATTAAGACACTAAAACCCAAAGATAAAGTATGAAATGCTTTTGATTATTTAACTGTGTCTGTTTAATTTTTAAAGACAAACTTGACAGTTCAAATCAGCATCTTGTCCACTGGCTGCGGTTTATTTTGCCTAATGAGGCAGAGTGTGGTTACGTTGGCTTTTGGAGTGTCCAAGACAAGAATGAACATGCTCATGTGGTTACAAATATTAAAGATAGTACAGTATTGTGTCCCTGATGTGTAAAATGCAATGAAATTGTACAAAACACAAGCACAAATAATCTTTATGGAAAAGGTTGACAGTAATGGTAGAACCAAACCCTCAGTTGATAAAACAGGTTAATTTCATTTCCTGTTTCCAGAGGTTTAGGTGGTTCTGGTGGTTGAAGGAGACCCTCATCAGTCTTGAAATGAACGTTTCTCTCAGGAATCTTGTCCATGTTTGTCTTGCTCTGAACTTTTCACAGTCCACTCAGAAGGGTAAATGAAGGGTAAACTTGTGTAGGCCAAGATTCAGAAAATGCATTTTGCAAGAAAGACCCTTCCTAAGTAGAGGGAGATAATTCCTTTCCCTTTTTCTTAGATACATTGCATGGACAAAAATAAATAAAAAATAAGGCTGTCACGACTCGGGGAACCCAGAGTTGTACGAGACCAGAAAGGACAAGATACAGTTAGCAGGAATAGTGATGTTTATTTATATACAGTGCAATATATACAGTGGTTCATCTCTTGGAGATCCTGGGGAAGAGAGGGTTGGATCAGTGGAGTCCACTTGCAGCGTTCGTATAGTGATTGTTTTGTGTTTCCTTACAGATGAGGTGCTGAGCGTGGGTGAGATCCACCAGAGATCACCAGAGACAGAATCCAGGGGAATAGTCGGTACAGGTTTGATGGGCGTGTGGCTGGAAGGCAAGGCACGGAGGACTGGAACCTGGACCACGGGAACTCCGAACCAAACAGGAGTCGAGGAGACAGGATGACTGTAGGCACAAGAAAGGAGGTGAGTTTCTCTCGTACTGAAACACAACACTGGCTGAAAGCATAAATACCGTAAACAGGAATCAATGCTTCAGCGATGAGTCACACTAGACTGCAGCCTTAAATAGTGGAAGGTCCTCATCAGAAGGATGGCCGCCAGCTGGTGGAAATCAGCGGCCAATCAGGAGGCAGTGTTGCAGGCAGTGGAACTCATCACAGTACCCCCCCCTCAAGAACCGCCTCCAGGCGGCCCGAGGCGCTTCTCGGGGTGATCCCTGAAGAACGTCGTGATGAGGCTGGGGTCCAAGATGAAGGACCGAGGGATCCACGACCGTTCCTCAGGTCCATAACCCTCCCAGTCGACAAGATACTGGAACCCACGACCCCGACGTCGCACGTCCAGAATAGTCCTCACGCTGAAGGCAGGGTGGTTGTCAACCAACCGGGCAGGCGGAGGGAGGTCAGCAGGGGGGCACAGGGGACTCGTAGAAACAGGCTTGACCTGAGAGACGTGGAAGGTAGGATGGACTCTCATGGAGCGAGGAAGTTGCAGACGCACAGCAGAAGGATTGACGACCTTGGTAACAGGAAAAGGACCGATGAACCGGGGCGCCAACTTCCTAGGTGTGTCCTTGAGGTTGATATCCCTGGTGGAGAGCCACACCTCCTGACCCACCTGGTAGACAGGAGCCGGCGCACGGTGACGATCGGCAAACAGTTTGTTTTGGGCCGCCGTCCGGGTCAGAGCCGCCTTAACCTGTCGCCAGACACGACGACATCGACGAAAATGATGTTGCACAGAGGGGACAGAGATGTCGGTCTCCTGGCTGGGAAAAAGCGGTGGGGCATAACCTAGTGAGGCTTCAAAAGGGGACATCCCTGTGGCAGACGATTTATGAGTGTTGTGGGCATACTCTACCCACACCAGGTGCTGGCTCCAGGCTGAGGGATCCCTCTCGACGACACAACGAAGAGTAGCCTCGAGGTCTTGATTACAGCGCTCAGCTTGACCATTGGATTGCGGGTGGTGGCCTGAAGTGAGGCTAGAGGATGCCCCCAACGTCCTACAGAAAGCTTGCCAGACCTGGGAGACAAATTGGGGACCACGGTCCGAGACCACATCTGAGGGAATCCCATGGAGTCGGAAAACGTGCTGGACCATTAACTGGGCGGTCTCAAGTGCAGAAGGGAGCTTAGGCAGGGGAACAAAATGAGCCGCCTTAGAGAACCTGTCAACAATTGTCAGAATGGCGGTGTTACCTTCACTGGGGGGCAGACCCGTGACAAAGTCCACCGAAATGTGAGACCAAGGACGACTAGGAGTTGGTAGGGGTTGTAGCAGGCCGGCCGGTGGTCGATTACCAGTCTTATTGCGAGCACAAGTGGGACAGGCTGCTACAAATTCCTTCACATCGTCGGTGAGTTTGGGCCACCAGAAATGAGCCTTGGTAAGAGA
>JBBPBX010053208.1:0-23928 GCA_038048925.1 Garcialebias charrua | reverse complement strand
TGCCCTAAAGGCTTTTCCACAGGATGTTGTGGAAGAGATGTCATGCTCTAATGGAGTACCTCATGAGCTGTAACTTTTAAACCTGATTAATAATCCTACCTTATTGCCTTCTCTGCCTGCTTTAAACCCATGTATTTTCCATTTTAGTACAGATTTTTACAATAAAGATGTATTAAAAACATCTTCACTTTTATTATTTAGATACGTACCGGTACAAGGTTCATGTTAAAATTGCAAAACGTCACACTGTGATCTTTGAAATTGCTTTTACAATAAGCTACAGACTTGAAAACAATTTGGTTAAATTTAGTCCTTAAATGTTAAAGGTTTGTCTTTCATTAAATTTAAAAACATTAAAGTATTACTTATTAATTAGTCAGTTGGTCTGTGAATGCTGTGGGGTCCTCCTAGAAGAGCTGAAGAGGTGGCTGTTGATGTCTGTGTCTCCCTGGTAAAGCTGCTGCCCCAACGACCTGGAAGCAGAAGATAATGGATGGATGAGTAGATGGATGGATGATGGAGGAGACCATCAAACATCATGAGTGGTCAGTTCAGTTGAACACCTGCCTGTTTGCTTCAGATCAGCTGTTCAAATCTCTGCAGGTTCAAATAAAAGCTGCACCAGGTCTTTCAGCTGAATCTCTCAGGGGCCACAGTTGGACGGTCGATAACTGAAAACTGTCCTTTCTGAATTTTTGACTGTTTTTATCTGACTTCATCCCAGAATCAAAAAATTTGTACCGTATTTTCCGGATTATTGGTTGCACCGGAATATAGGTTGCAGTGTCCAATTATTGCCAAAAAATTGGAAAAATCCATAAATAGGTCGCACCGGAATATAGGTCGCACCTACGTCACCGCCGACGTAACGCGCCATCCACTGCTGACGCGCCGCGTGACCACTGAGTCAACCCGGCAATATGGACCGAGTGTTTAGCTCTGCTGCTAATGTCTGCCAGAAGCTAACACGAGACGAGTCCGCCTCTCAGAACACGGAATAAAAAATCGAATTTTAAGTCAAATATTTTCTATAGACCATCGTTACATACATTAATGTCTTTTATAATTTAAACTCTGTAAGCAGAAAAAAATACACTGAGTGGTTTAGAAGTTATTCATAAGCAAACTGAAGTAAACTGAAATAAAAAATGAAAAAACACGGGAAGTCCGCCTCTCAGAACACGGAATAAAAAATCGAATTTTAAGTCAAATATTTTCTATAGACCATTGTTACGTACATTAATGTCTTATAATTTAAACTTTGTGAGCAGAAAAAATATACACCGAGTGGTTTAGAAGTTATTCATAAGCAAACTGAAGTAAACTGAAATAAAAAATGAAAAAACACGGGAAGTCTGCCTCAGAACACGGAATAAAAAAATCAAATTTTAAGTCAAATATTTTCTATAGACCATCGTTACGTACATTAATGTCTTATAATTTAAACTCTGTAAGCAGAAAAAATATACACCGAGTGGTTTTGAAGCTATTTCTAACATACCGGTAAACAGAACAACAGCCACAAGCTAACAAAAAGCTAAGCTAAAAGATCGTTTTTATTTTATTTTAATCTCAAACATCTAATAAAGCTACCGGTACTCACTTGTAAACGTCCACACTGTGATTCCATTCTGTAAGTTTCAGAAAAATCCGCTGAGTGGTTCTTGACTTATCTTGCAAAAAAACCAGCTAAGAAACACAGAGCTAACAGCTACATCCAGGCCAGCAGGCACACAGTCAGTCCGAGCACAGGAGCTGTTTTTGGGACAAATGAGCTGGAAACATGCTGGAAACGGTCTTCTTCTTCTTCTTGGGTCGGTGTACTCCTCTGGAAGTGGTACTGCACAGCGCTACAGCGCCCCTAGTGGCCGAAAGTGGTACTGCACAATTTTTCTGCCAAAGTGAAAAAGGCTGATATCTGAGTCAAAAATTGGTCTAAAAATATGGGGGAAAAATCCATAAATAGGTCGCATCGGATTATAGTTCGCAGGCCTTGAAAAAACCATAAAAAGGTGCGACCTATAATCCGAAAAATACGGTAATGTAATAACAGTTGAGCAGATTCTGGTAATTTTTCTTAGGATTCATTAAAGGTCAAATGCAAATAGGAATTTTTCTTAACTTCCAGTATGGATTTAAACAAACACTATACACACTTAACATTGTAAAATATGTTTAGGAAATTTAATGTTCAAGGACACCACTTGAGAAAAAAAGTTTAATAGGAAAAGTAACAAATGAAAAATGTACAAAAATAAAAAATACTGCATCAAACTAATGATCAGTGTTGCCAGGTGACAAATGTAAGATTATTGTACTGTACTAGAGACATAAAATTATTGTATTTTGAGGGAAATTATCGTACACCCGTCATAACCAAAATAAAAAGTCTATTAATGCGCTGTAGTCATTCTAGTGTTGAATAGTGTCTAACAAGCACTCACAGCTTTGTGGCATCAGTACAGATGGGAACTAATGAGCCACCTGGTAGGTGGTTGGGTTAAATGCAGAGACGAATTTCGTCTGTGTATGGGAAACATACACAGATGACAGGAATAGACATTATTATTATTATTATTATATGCTGGTGAAGATTCTCAGTCGTCCAGGACATGATGAAATCAAAAAAGGCGTTCAATACAGGATCAACTGGACTTTATTTGTTGCAGAAAACGTTTCGACTTCTGTCCAGAAGTCTTTTTCAATTCTGAATGGAAGCTGTGAGAACGAGAAGTTTTATACAGGCTTACAAGTCACGCACCAACATATGAAATTGGAAACTGAGATAACACCACAAATTAACTAACATGCCCATTCTATTTAAATTGACAAAACGACACATCCCAGCTTAACAAAGGGGGGTTTGTAACACATACATGTAAATTGAAAGATCACACCTTAAACAGTAGGAGGTTCCCTTGAGGTCTCTGTTAGAAGACACAAAACTGTATGTAAATTGACAAACAACACCTCCCAAACAACAACAGGGGCTACTCAGAGAACTTTGTTAGTCTAATTTACAGACAAGGCATCCCTGCTCCCATCCGGTGTGAAACGTTTCGGAATCAAATCCAAAACTGAGTTATAGGTCTTAGACCACATATGTCAAGGCGGCGGCCCGCGGGCCAGATCCGGCCCGCAAAACAATTATTTATGGCCCCCTGGATGATATTTAATAACTATTAGAGCCGGCCCGCAAGCCACAGAACACCGGCAGCCGGCTCTCAGCTGTAAACAAGGTGAAATGTCCGCTGCTAAGCTTCATTCTAACTCCGGCTGAAGTGGTGGAGGTGCTCAGCTTCATTCTAACTCCGGCAGAAGTGGTGGAGGTGGGGGGTGGGAGAAGTGACGATATTCCAATGCACAGCAACACTTTCCTCAGCCCTCCCCATCTTGTTTTCTCACAGACATAGTCTCGCGAGTTTTGGGTGCAGTGACTGACGAGACTTTAAGACAGCAGTGGAGCTATCGGTGCGAAGTAAACATGGATGCTCATGCTGCAGAACTAGCAAACAAGCAAACGAAAACTTATTATTTTCACACAGAGTGGGAGGAGGAGTATTTTTTTGTTTATTCTAATTCGAAGTCTATTTGCCTCATCTGTAATTCGAGCGTTGCCTTGCCCAAAAAGTGTAACTTGGAGCGGCATTTCAAGACGATGCACAAACTGTTTGAGACAGATTTCCCTCCTAAAAGTTGTTTATGGACTCAGAACATGCGGGAGCTAAAACACAAGCTTGCAGCACAGCAATCGATCTTCACTCAGCCCAGCACAAAAGGTAAGGTTGCTACGATCGCCTCCTACCGTGTTAGCTGCATCCTGGCTCAACATAAGAAGTCTTTCAGTGATGGAGAAGTTATGAAAGAAGCGTTTATTATTCTGCATTATTCACCTGGATTATTGAGCATAAATCAGGATGTTATTCTTTTATTCACCTGGATTATTGAGCATAAATCAGGATGTTATTCTTTTATTCACCTGGATTATTGATCATGCATCAGGGTGTTTTTCTGTTATTCACCTGGATTATTGAGCATAATTCAGGATGTTATTCTGTGTTATTTACCTGGATTATTGAGCATGCATCAGGTGTTTTTCTGTTATTCACCTGGATTATTGAGCATAAATCAGGATGTTATTCTGTGTTATTTACCTGGATTATTGATCATGCATCAGGATGTTATTCTGTTATTTACCTGGATTATTGAGCATAAATCAGGATGTTATTCTGTTTATTCACCTGGATTATTGAGCATAAATCAGGATGTTATTCTGTGTTATTTACCTGGATTATTGATCATGCATCAGGATGTTATTCTGTTATTTACCTGGATTATTGAGCATAAATCAGGATGTTATTCTGTTATTCACCTGGATTATTGAGCATAAATCAGGATGTTATTCTGTGTTATTTACCTGGATTATTGATCATGCATCAGGATGTTATTCTGTTATTTACCTGGATTATTGAGCATAAATCAGGATGTTATTCTGTTATTCACCTGGATTATTGAGCATAAATCAGGATGTTATTCTGTGTTATTTACCTGGATTATTGAGCATGCATCAGGGTGTTTTTCTGTTATTCACCTGGATTATTGAGCATAAATCAGGATGTTATTCTGTGTTATTTACCTGGATTATTGAGCATGCATCAGGGTGTTTTTCTGTTATTCACCTGGATTATTGAGCATAATTCAGGATGTTATTCTGTGTTATTTACCTGGATTATTGAGCATGCATCAGTGTGTTTTTCTGTTATTCACCTGGATTATTGAGCATAAATCAGGATGTTATTCTGTGTTATTCACCTGGATTATTGAGCATAAATCAGGATGGTATTCTGCATTATTCACATGAGTTATTGATCATAAGTGTTTATTGAGGCTTTATTTAATATTTTATTTAATTCATTTATTCATTCATTTAAAAGAGACAAAATAAAACAAATTCATAAAAAAAACATTGAATGAAAAGAGTGCAGAAAGAAGAAAAAAAACTTCTATCACCTCCTTATAATAAACATTGAACCAGTCCGGCCCTTGGCTTGTAGCAAATTTGTTTTTTTGGCCCTCGGTGTATTTGACTTTGACACCCCTGTCTTAGACAGTTGAAATCTCAGACCTCCTCCTCTGTTAAGGGAAGGTTTTTCTCTCTTAACATACACAGCTTCCTTTACCCCCCTCTCAAACCATCTGTGTTCTCGGTCCAAAATTTGAACATTCTGGTCCTCAAAGGAGTGTCCCTTGTCCGTGAGGTGGAGGTGAACTGCAGAGTTTTGTCCAGAGGAGGTTGCTCTCCTATGTTGAGACATTCTTTTGTGGATAGGTTGTTTCGTTTCTCCGATGTAACGGTCTGAGCAGACTTCGCTGCACTGGACTGCATAAACCACCCCACTCTGTTTGTGTGTGGGGGTTCTGTCCTTCGGATGCACCAGCCTCTGTCTGAGAGTCCGGCTGGGTTTGAAGTGTACTGGGATGTTGTGTTTGTTAAAAATCCTTCTGAAATTCTCTGAGACTCCAGCAACATAAGGAATGACAATGTTTTTCCGTCTGTTAGACTTTTTCTTTGAAAAAGACTTCTGGACAGAAGTCGAAACGTTTTCTGCAACAAATAAAGTCCAGTTGATCCTGTATTGAACGCCTTTTTTTGATTATTATTATAGATCTGTAATGAGCACCCCCCCACCCCTCCTCTTCTTCTTGTTTTGTTTTATGGCGATTGGCAGACCAACTGTAATGTGCATTACCGCCACCTACTGGGCTGGAGTGGGGACAGGAGATAAACAGAAAAAAATAATTCTGTAAAATTAATTTAATAACTCGACTAAATTCTCTATTAAGTTTGTATCTTTCAAGAAAATAATTTGATCTTTAACTTTACTGATATCACTACTAAAAACATCCTTCATTGTAAATTTAATATTCATTTATTTTTGGAAATGCATTCTTTCTGTTTCATACCCTGGATATTCCATAAAGACATGTTGAACCGTTTCAGGGAGATTGCTGGTGCACTTGTCACATAGTCCTGTTGCATACTTTCTAATTATTTTAAGAGATTCATTAAGGCCTGCTGTGTCCTATTCTATTGTAACACTGGTACATTTTCATCTTTAAATCACTTCTTGGTCTACTGTCTTCATAAATCTCCTCCTACATGTCTCTGTGTGAGTGCAGCTACAGCGTGCACTCTCAGAACATGATTACCTGCAGTGTTCTGTCAGTGAGGACTGAACTTGGAAAAAGGGCCTTCTCCTACTCCGCTCCTGCTTCCTGGAATATCTTACAAAAAGATCTGAAGCCCTTGACCTCTCTAAATGGTTTTAAGAATCTGTTGGACTCCTGGCTAGAACCAATACAGACATGTTCCTACATTTGCCTTATAATCTAGCTGTTTTGCTACTTTGACTTTTTTAGTTAAATTTGTTAGAAATAAAAAATCTGTATGCCTCTCTTATGATTGTCTATTGTTGTCGCTGTTGTCATTCTTTGTTGAAAACAGGTCTCTTTTGTAAATGAGTCCTCGAGGCTCAATGGGATTAACCTGTTTAAATAAAGGTTGAATGAATTGCGAGTAATTAGAATTAGAAGTTCTACTGTTCAAAATATTTCTGTAATAATTCAATCATGTTTCCAATCATTTTACAACAAGCTGTTTGGTTTAATACCACTAAATCAATGTTGAAAGCTAATTATCAAATTTCATACTTGATGATGTAAAAGCTTTTGTTTCATTTTGCTTTATTTCTTGATTTTATTTTACTTTTGATTGCAATAAAGCTTATGATTGTGGAATAGTTTGCATCCTGGTAATAATTTGAGTGGAGTGCACTGATTTATTTTCAATAGAACAAAACATCTTCATTTTAATTTGAGACCTAGTTTTGAGAATCTCACATAAATTTACATCAAATTGCTGGTGCCCTGCTACAAGTCCAAATTCTTAGTTTACATGTGTTCAAATGTTCCATAAATCAACCAGAAATTGACCTTTAGATGACAGTTGAACAAACATTTAGTGACCACCATCATCATTAGTGTTTTTACATCAACATATACGTATGTTGTTAAAATGTTTCAGTACTGTACAGTACATATACGTATGTTGTTAAAATGTTTCAGTACTGTACAGTACATATACGTATGTTCAGGGCTGGACTGGGACAAAAAATCGGCCCGGGCATTTTGAGCAGAGTGGCCCACAGTGATGGCATAGTTACATTGAAAAAGTAACTTAGTTAAGTTACTGATTAGTCCTTGGGAAAAGTAACTTAGTTAAGTTACTGATTACTTGATTTGGAAAGTAACTAAGTTAGATTACTAAGTTACTTTATTAGTTACTTTCAGCAGCTGCTAACAAGAACCCTCTGTCACAATACATAAAAAATTTAAATGTTTTAATAAAATAATTACCAATTAAAAATATTCAAAAAACATAATGGTCTTTCTTGACTTTATAAAACATAAATACTTTTGATAAAAAATAAGGTATTTCTTGATTTCAATATCATAAATGAAGGTTGAATGAATAAAGAAATACTTGCTTTATATAAAAAAATAGTGTCTTTACTTCACTAAACAAATAATATGTTTACAAAAAAGACTTATAAAATGATTATTTTGAAAATGTTTCAAGTGAACAATACGTTTGTATAGGCCAACTCTTTCAGGGATGAAGATGTTCACATCCTTGATAGAGAGGAACGATGGTTTGAGAGAGGAGTAAAGGAGGTCATCTTTGTGAAAAGAAACCGTCCATCATTAAACAGAGGTGGAGGCCTCTGGGTTCAACTGTCCCCCTCTTACAATGCTGTTGTTGCTAGTATCACTCAGCCCTCTGTGAATAGCAAACAACCATCAGGGTGCTAATGATCCATTGTTAGGCTGATGGTCCTCCTTGCTCATGTGAGCAGCTGGTTTCAGCTGTCATCAACAAACTGGTTGATCCACTGTGAGTCAAGTCAAGTCTATTTTATTTATATAGCACAGTTAAAACAGATAAACTGTTATCAAGGTGCTTCACACACACAACACAAAAGAGGTTTAAAAATGTACAGAACAGTATCACACACCAATGGTAAAAATTATGATATTAACAGCGGTAAAAGTATAATAAAAATGTATAAGAGCAATATTAAAATGAAAACACAGTAAAAAAATATATATACACTACGTCAGCTCACACAGTTTGAAATAATAGAGAAAAGATGATTTTTTTAGCAGGGATTTGAACATGTGAAGGGAGGAGGCCTGTCTAATGTTGGGGGGCAGGTTGTTACAGAGTTTCCACAGTGAGAGGGTGATATTTATAAGACTGAGCTGAATACAGCACCTCAGACTGAGGAAGTCTTTCTGATGAAAGATGAAACGTTTCTACAATTGTTTTGTTTTGTTTTTTGAATGTCCAGAGGCCCAGACATAGTTTTTTTTTAGATTTTTACCTGGATTATTGAGCATGCATCAGGGTCATCAGCACAGACTCCTTAGCTCCTTAGCTGCATGTGGATTTCCTTGAAGAGGAAGAGAACAGCTGCTAACTTCTGGAAATAACACACAAAGAGGTAAAAAAAAGTTAATAAGATTATAATTTTAAATTAAAAAGGTAATAGTACAGTAATAGTAAAAGAACAATACCTCTTTTTGAGCAGTTGAGGTGGTTGAATCTCTCATCATCTCTCATCATCAGGGCTCCAGGACATGCTGACACTATCAGTCTGAGTTTTTTCATAAAGTGCTGAAGTGTTGACGTGATGGAAGACGTCTTAGCAGCGTGCACATCAACAACATTTCAGACATGATTCAGAGATCATTAAAAACTCCTATTTGTGTTATTGATCTGGAATTATTTGAATTACCTGATAAAAGTAGCAGCTGCTGTGATCGGTGTTTACAAGCTGTTTTCTTCGTTCACGTTCGGATGATGTGGTTAGTCCGTTCAAGTGACGTGTGTTGCTGCTGCAGATCCTGTCTTGTGAAACCGCGTCCATGCACAGCTTTTGAATTTGCGCTGGTCTTTTAACAACAGGAGACCGCAACAACATGCTAATACTGTAATGCTAAGTGCTAACGCGTGCTGCCTGCAAGATGCCGCGCTGAAACTAGGTCGCATAGAGCAGACGTCACGTCACTCCTTGATGAGTCCTGTCTCACTCGTCCTCCTCTCAGCTGCAGCCGGTAGGAGGAACTTTTTTCAGCTCCGTGTGAGCACCTCACAGTCCAGTTTCTGTCAGGCACGCTGGTGTCAGGTTTCACAACCGCAATACAGTAGCTTGATGCGAGTAAAGGGAAGGGGCTGGACGGAAGAGTGCTGAGAGATTTCATTGGCTTAGCTCGATGTCGTTCAAGAAAATCAACCAATCGGCCGTCGCAATTGACAAAAAAATAGCTATAATTTATTTTTTTGGTTCATGAGTGACAGGACCGCCCGAGCGGCCCATAAATCACATAAATCACCGACGGCCCACCGGGAATTTGCCCGGTATGCCCGAATGGCCAGTCCAGCCCTGCGTATGTTGTTAAAATGTTTCAGTACTGTACAGTACATATATGTATGTTGTTAAAATGACGTCGGTTTAAGAGATTAGAACATTGTAAGAGTGTGGGAAGAGTTTCTAAAGCCTTAAAATATAGAAATACTAAAATAAATACAACGTTCATACTTCACGGTTCTTCACCTGTCGCGGTGGGGGGGACGTAACCCCCACGATAATCCAGGGACTACTGTATAATCTACTCTGTGCTTATGGCAAGCTTTTTACCATATAATGAGGGGCGGGCTGGCCATAGGGAGGTTCAGGATAATTCATGAACGTCCGGTCAGTTCCAGGCTGAACCTCAGTAAATGTGTGGTGGAAGGAAACCTCCCAGAAGTCCATGAGCCCAGACCAGCTGCTCCACACCTTCCAGACTCATCAGGACCTGCAGATGTTTAGGAAGCACCACTCCAGATGTTCAGACGTGTTGATGTGATGAAGCAGACACTCTCTGAGGCTCTCAGGCCTCCTTCACTCAGCTGCTCCTCCTACAGCTTCTCCAACAGAACGGGCCCACCAAGGTCCAGACAGACTCTTCAGAGCAGCTTCAAGCAGCATGAAGACATCCTGGAAATGCAGCAGGAACATCTGGAAGTCTTCTCCAGCTGCTGAACTCAGCTGCTTTCTTGCCTGTTGAACGTGGAGCAGGTCAGAAGCTCCTGATGTGGGACTGAAAGCTCCTCAGCCTCCTCACAAAGCCTCACTTTGTCTTCTTCTCTCCTCTTTTCTTTCCAGTCGGAGCTGTAGTCTGATCACTCTGAGGTGTGTAGAAGTTCAGTCAGTCCATCCAGATGTTGGTGCTTTGGAACAAACAGTAAATATCTAACCTGCAGCCTGATGGCTGAAAGATTAGTGTGAAAAATCAACATGTTGTTTGAACAGGTCGTATGAGGCGTTGGTTGAAATGAAAGCAACACAATGAGACTCACACAGCACAGGTGGAGTTAGAATATAAAGTTTATTAAAGCTGGAAGCAGCCGAGCTGCACCAAGTCCTCTCCAGCCCCCTCTCCTCTCAGGGGGAGGGGCTTGGCTGCTCACACCTGCTGATGGTTGCAGTAATTGCAGGTGAGGCTTCTATCTGACAAGCAGAACTCCATGTTTATGATTTTACAAAGAGATGCAGGAAGTGAGAGACAAACCTGAAGACAATCCTCATTTGAAAGTTGAAACATGGAGACTGTGAAGACGTTCTCTTCCATGAGCACTAAATGATTTTAGAGACACTGCATTGACGTCCATTCTGATGAAAACTTGAAAAAGTGCTGAGTCTTCAAGAAAACAGAGAAGGACCTGGATCCTCTGCAGTTTGCTGATAGAGCACACAGAGGAGTCGCTGTAATGAAGCTGCTTTTAAACACGTGCAGGGAAAGAGAACACATGCACAGCTTTTATTCACTGATGTTTGTCTGTTTGACACGGTTCAAGGTCACCTTGGAGCAGAGAGGCTTCTAGAACATTTGATGCAGCTTTGATCCTGTGGGCTGCTTTGACACTTTTTAACACTAGAAGTCCCAGAGAAGGGTCATTCAACATTTCTACCTTTGGAACCCAGAGACGGGTCGAGTGACCCGAAGGATTTTAGCTAACATTCTATAATGAGCTGTTAACAGGCGCTTTTGTTTTGTAAATAAAGCCATTACTGGCGTACCACAGGAGGGGGCACACTAATTTGACTAAGGCTACGTTTTTTTGCGCAAGTGAACTTGGCTTCTAAATCCCCCGGTCCCTTTCAGTGGGCTACATATGTTGGTCCGTCACTTGACCTCAGGTCATGTGACCTATGTCGGTCCGTCAGTTTACCTCAGGTCATGTGACCTGTGTCGGTCCGTCAGTTGACTTCATGTCGTGTGACCTGTGTCGTTTTGTCAGTTGACCTCAGGTCATAAGACCTGTGTTGGTCCGTCACTTGACCTCAGGTCCTGTGACCTGTGTTGGTCCGTCAGTTGACCTCAGGTCATGTGACCTGTGTCGGTCCGTCAGTTGACCTCATGCCGTGTGACCTGTGTCGGTCCATCAGTTGACTTCATGTCATGTGACCTGTGTCGTTGTGTCAGTTGACCTCAGGTCATGTGACCTGTGTTGGTACGTCAGTTGACCTCATGCCGTGTGACCTGTGTCGGTCCGTCAGTTGACCTCAGGTCATGTGACCTATGTCAGTCCATCAGTTGACCTCAGGTCATGTGACCTGTGTCGGTCCGTCAGTTGACTTCATGTCGTGTGACCTGTGTCGTTTTGTCAGTTGACCTCAGGTCATGTGACCTGTGTTGGTACGTCAGTTGACCTCATGCCGTGTGACCTGTGTCGGTCCGTCAGTTGACCTCAGGTCATGTGACCTATGTCAGTCCATCAGTTGACCTCAGGTCATGTGACCTGTGTCGGTCCGTCAGTTGACTTCATGTCGTGTGACCTGTGTCGTTTTGTCAGTTGACCTCAGGTCATGTGACCTGTGTTGGTCCGTCACTTGACTTCAGGTCATGTTACCTGTGTCGGTCCCTCAGTTGACCTCATGTTGTGTGACCTATGTTGGTCCGTCAGTTGACCTCATGCCGTGTGACCTGTGTCGGTCCGTCACTTGACCTCAGGTCATGTGACCTGTGTCGGTCAGTCAGTTGACCTCAGGTCATGTGACCTATGTCGGTCCGTCAGTTGACCTCAGGTCATGTGACCTGTGTCGGTACGTCAGTTGACCTCATGTCGAGTGACCAATGTCGGTCCATCAGTTGACTTCATGTCGTGTGACCTATGTCGGTCCGTCAGTTGACCTCAGGTCATGTGACCTGTGTCGGTCAGTCAGTTGACCTCAGGTCATGTGACCTGTGTCGGTCCGTCAGTTGACCTCAGGTCATGTGACCTGTGTCGGTCCGTCAGTTGACCTCATGTCGTGTGACCTGTGTCGGTCCGTCAGTTGACCTCAGGTCATGTGACCTGTGTCGGTCCGTCAGTTGACTTCATGTCATGTGACCTGTGTCGTTGTGTCAGTTGACCTCAGGTCATGTGACCTGTGTTGGTACGTCAGTTGACCTCATGCCATGTGACCTGTGTCGGTCCGTCAGTTGACTTCATGTCTGTGTGACCTGTGTCATTTTGTCAGTTGACCTTAGGTCATGTGACCTATGTTGGTCCGTCACTTGACCTCATGTCATATGACCTGTGTCGTTCCCTCAGTTGACCTCATGTCATGTGACCTGTGTTGGTCCGTCAGTTGACTTTATGTTGTGTGACCTGTGCTGGTCCATCACTTGACCTCAGGTCATGTGACCTATGTTGGTCTGTCAGTTCACCTCAGGTCATGTGACCTATGTCAGTCCGTCACTTGACCTCAGGTCATGTGACCTGTGTCGGTCAGTCAGTTGACCTCAGGTCATGTGACCTGTGTCGGTCCGTCAGTTGACCTCAGGTCATGTGACCTGTGTTGGTACGTCAGTTGACCTCATGCCGTGTGACCTGTGTCGGTCCGTCAGTTGACCTCATGTCGAGTGACCAGTGTCGGTCCATCAGTTGACTTCATGTCGTGTGACCTATGTCGGTCCGTCAGTTGACCTCAGGTCATGTGACCTGTGTCGGTCAGTCAGTTGACCTCAGGTCATGTGACCTGTGTCGGTCCGTCAGTTGACCTCAGGTCATGTGACCTGTGTCGGTACGTCAGTTGACCTCATGCCGTGTGACCTGTGTCGGTACGTCAGTTGACCTCATGCCGTGTGACCTGTGTCGGTCCGTCAGTTGAACTCATGTCGAGTGACCAGTGTCGTTCCATCAGTTGACTTCATGTTGTGTGACCTATGTCGGTCCGTCAGTTGACCTCAGGTCAAGTGACCCGTGTTGGTCCGTCAGTTGACCTCATGTCGTGTGACCAGTGTCGGTCCGTCAGTTGACTTCATGTCATGTGACTTGTGTCGTTTTGTCAGTTGACCTCAGGTCATGTGACCTGTGTTGGTCCGTCACTTGACCTCAGGTCATGTGACCTGTGTCGGTCCGTCACTTGATCTCATGTCATGTGACCTGTGTCGGTCTGTCAGTTGACTTCATGTCGTGTGACCTGTGTTGGTCTGTCACTTGACCTCAGGTCATGTGACCTGTGTTGGTCCGTCACTTGACCTTAGGTCATGTGACCTTTGTCGGTCCGTCAGTTGACCTCATGTCATGTGACCTGTGTCGGTCCGTCAGTTGACTTCATGTCATGTGACCTGTGTCTGTCCGTCAGGTGACGGACAACAATAGGTCAAGCATGTTTTAGAACACAGCAATGGGCCACCTGCATGTGCCGGCACGCACCGTATATACATGCGCCAAGGACAAGGAGAGAGACAGTACTTGTAAGCAAAATAATTTATTTGACAGAACATCAAAGTTACAGGATAGTCAGCACAGCAGAATAAGACAATTTTATGCATAAAATTGTTCTGGAGCAGACAAAGCTTTCCGTTCAGTGGATGTCCCAAAATGTTCAACTGTGAGATAACTTCAGGGTCTGTTATGTGTGAATTCAGGTCAGGGCCTCTCTTCTGACTAAGGGGGGAAGTGCAAGCAGAGTCTTACTTACCTGGTGGAAACATTGGAATGCAGTTTGTGCAGTCTGGTGTGGTGGGGGTGTCTGAGTTGTGTGCACGCATATTTATAACAAAAGGCAGTTAATGGCCCACTAATGTGGACCCACTAATGGCCCACTAATGGTTGGTTTGGACTAAGGGTCTTTTGACCCTCTTTCAGGACTTCTGGGGGGAGGTCGAAAATCCTGGGACTTCTAGTATTAATGACATCTACCTTCAGTCTGTGTCAGTCCACTTGCTTCCGAAATGTCCAATTTAAATGACCATAACAATGGAACGTGCCTGAGAAAAATCCCAGAGATCTAATCCATTCAGCCAAAAGTCTGGTTTCTTGAGACATGAACCAAGCCATCATGTAAGGCAGGCAGCCTGACCAGGTCAGATTTGCTGCCAATGACTTCCTTGTTTGTTGATAGACCAGGAACCAGCTGAATCCAAAAAGCAGGAACCAGTTGTCATAAATCCAATTAAATATGCGTCCTTAAGATCCACGGATGACAGCAGAGATAGACACGTCATCAAGTCTTCCAAGTCGATGAGCTATCCAGATGTGTGCAGGCCAACAGGGTAAATCAGCTCACCTACAGCCTGTCTTCTTTTCGAATAAATATTATCAGTTGTGTTGAAGGACCAACTGACCAAATCCAAGTCCATAGTTATGATTCGGAAGATTTTGTAGAAGAGAGGCTCTAAAGCAGGTTCACAGACAAGACAGAGCAAAACAAAGCGGAGACGGAGAGGATATGTCTGCCCTTGGGAAGAGCAAGTGTTGAAGTAATTTAGAATTACCAATCAGTCTAACATGAATGTTTTTTGTATAGGAGGAAACAGGAGTACCAAGCGAAAGCCCACACATGCACAGAGAGAACATGCAAACTCCACCCAGGAAGGCCCCCAGCTGGAATTTGAACAGGGACAACCTGTTCGCTGAGAGGCAGCAACTCTAGCAACTGCACCACCATGCTGCCCTATATGTAAAAAGAGTGTTTAGATAAATAATTCACTCCCCTTGATGCTTTATACTTTTTTGCTGTGGTAAATAATTCATAATCAATATAAATTGACCTTTTTGACAGGGAAAACAAAAACACCTTCATTAATGTCAAATTCAAACCAAATTTCTAAAAGTAATACTATTTATTATTATATAATATAATTATCCAACCTGTTTAATGTGACAATCATATATTGTTTGAAATGTATAAGTTGGGGGGAGGGGGTGTGGATATAAAATGTTTTTCAAAGCCCCAAATATCCCCAAGAGTTCCGGTAAATCCACCATCAAGAAAGGGAAGAAATATGTTGAAGGTGTAAATCTACCAAGAGCAGACAGTCCTCACAAACTGAGTGACCATGCAAAAAGGAGACGAGAGGCCACCGGCACACCTGAGAACACTAATTAGAAAGAGACTATTGAATAAAACTAAGTAAATCTCTAGTTGAGTTTTTAGTTAAACCAATAACAAAACGCTATGCCACATTCAATGTCACAAATCACCTTTCTTCCCTGTTCTGCTTTTCTGAATTCACACACCTTTTTCACCATTCTTTTCTGAAGCCAAACCCAAATAGCCTTTACAACCAGTAAAGTGAAGTCAAGTAAAGTCAGATTGTGTTTTTGGAAATCTCTTTCATTCAAGGACTACACTTAAAGGATTCATTTATTAGAGCTGTCTTTCATCAGCCAAAAATATTTTTTTTATGTTCTTGTGTGTGTGTGTGTGTGTGTGTGTGTGTGTGCAGGTGTCAGACAGCCCCATGTGATGAGTGTGAGTATCAAGGTCGGTTCCATGCAGTTGGAGAAAGATGGAGGGCAGAACCATGCCTGTTATGTCACTGTTTGCCCAAACTTTCAGTGCAATGTGACCTGTACTGTCCATACACCATCACTGGATGCCCTCAGGTAAAAGGAATTTTTTTTCTTTTATAAGTGTTTGTTTCTTTCTTCTTCCGGCTCTCGGCAAAGCAGGTTGCATCTCTTTTTGCTCCTCTCCTCGCTAGTTTTCCCCCTCCCTGCTTTTGCATTTTGTCTCGTCTGTAACTCTTCAGCGCTCACTCAAACCAATTTGAGATGGATTTAATTACGTGGGCTGTTTCCTCTATTGATAAGATTTTTTCCACGAAACGCACCGGACCAGGAGAAGCGGCTTGCCCCTTCGACACGCATGCGGTGGGATACATTATGGACTCGTGGAGCGAGTGGAAGCCAATGTGTCTGACCGTTCTTTCTGTCGAAGACGTGGAAGATTTGTGGATTATTTGGATATTGGTGGCAGCTACTCTGTTTTTTGGCATTGGCGGAGGTTTCTGCTACTGGAAGCTGAGGAAGGCTACCGCGGCGATCAATGCGCTGGTGAGACTTCCTGCTCAGCAAGAGTCTTTGATCCAGGCTATGATCTCAACGTCCCAGCTGTTGTACGAGCTGAACCGCACTATGGGAGCAACGGTGGACAGCCGCGGACCTGCAGTGCGTTTTGGACTCATTTACAGCCGTCCGGACTCAATCAGGGCACAGATGGAGATTTGTAGCCCGGAACCTCACATGATTCGGCGATTTGGACCTGAACAGCACCTGGACTTGGAAGGCTGCAGTCAAAAGTACACTTTGGCCTGACCTGAAAATAAATAAAGCGACTAATCTAATCGGGACTCTGAGCGACCTTGAAAAGAAGGCTGTCTGCAAAACTTCTCCTGGAGTCGAAAGCTGTTGAGAACTCGCTGCCCTCCCCCAGAGGTCTCTGTGTGTGCGTTCGGATGGAGCCGAGCTGAGCCATCTGCAGACTGTGCTTATCTGAAATGATTACTCACGGACTAAATCTCCCTGCTTGTCGTCATCACATGCAACATGTCTTGTCTTATTCGTGCTAAAGCTGGTAGAGTTTTTTGGACTTTATCATAGTGTCCTAAAACAAAATGTGATAGATTCTTTTTTGAATACCATGATTACCCGACTGTATGTTCCTTTTTCCATATCTGATTGTTGGCGGCGCGGTTTTTATACTGCTGCGGCTTCCGTGCGTAAAATAAAAAAATAAAACAAGTGATAAAATCAAGTAAAATCAATAATGATATCAGCCAAGATCAAAGATAAAATCATGTGGAGGCAGAATAGGCTTGCTTAAAAAGAAAAGTCTTTCTGCTGCTTTTAAAGTCAACCAGTGACTGTGGAGCTCTCAGGTCGTCAGGGTGTAAAACGTTTGGGAATCAGCCCCAAAACTGAGTTATAAGTCTTGGAAAGTTGAAATCTCAGACCTCCTCCTCTGTTAAGAGAAGGTTTTTCTCTCTTAACATAAACAGCTTCCTTCACCCCCCTCTCAAACCATCTGTGCTCTCGGTCCAAAATTAACTCCATCAGTCAATCAGTCAATCCCTCTCCAGGTGTGCTACAAGCGGAGCTAAAAACACTTGTGTGGCTGAGCCCCGCCCCCTTCACCAGTGAACCGTCAAAAAGGTGCCAAAAATAAAAATAACAAACAAACAAAAGACTGAAGAAAATGTGCCCACGTAACAGTGGGGAAAACAGTTTACTTGCAACTCCTCACACTGATGAAGCCCTCTGGATAGAGGGCAAAACATCTTTCCACAAAAAAGAAACTATTCAGATGGCCTGATTGACCATTATTAGATTAAATGGAGACTCACATATTTAGTTCACCATCTAGAAGGTAAACACATACAGTAAAAATTGAAAAATGTATTAATACTGGAGAAGTATTTGAATTAAAGAGGCATAACATATCATCAATGACCCATAGAGGGAAAAAAAAACAGGTAGACAGACAGACCGACTCAATGAATAATCCTATGGTATTACTTCTTGAATTGACTGTAATACCAGCAGCTTGTCACTTTTTTGGATCACACCAGTAGTGTAATAAATGTAAGAGGCCGCCCATTGGTTCAAAATGTGTTGACTTTTTTTTCCATTACCATTTGCAAATACTTTATTATAAACATTTAGCACACACAAAACAGATTCATGGTCGACAGTGCTGCTGGTTATGTATTACAGCAGTTTGAAATAGAATAGAAAGTCTTACATGACGTGTGTAACTCCACAAATGTTCAGGGTTTCTGACTGCATGAAAACTGAAAGTTATGCACCATAACTCATGTTCCCTGAAGGAAGGGAACGAGGTGCAACATACTTGCTATGGGAATTGCGCCCCCGCGCGATTACCTGAAGGAATACAATCACGCCTTTTACGGCAGGGGGCGTCACCCCGCGTCAGAGGTACCGCCTTTCAGGTACTTAAGCGACTGACGCCCCTCCATCTTTCTCAGAAATTGCACTTCACCGAGCTTCCAGCATTGAAAAGGGCCAGCTATGTTGCACCTCGTTCCCTTCCTTCAGGGAACATGAGTTATGGTGCATAACTTTCAGTTCCCTTTCAGTTCGGTCTCTCGGTGCAACATACTTGCTATGGGAACGTAATTCATTCACACCCTTGAAATGCTCAGCAAAATGCATGTGAGAACCTCCATCCTAAAGGACGGGCATCTCTTAGCTGCTTACTACAAGGAATGCAGAGAGCAGATGCCAAGAGGAAAAAAGGCCAAATGTGAGAGACATTCACATGATGTCTCACATGACCATTTATATAACACTAACTAGAAACAGTCCAAGCGTGCTTCAGTAGCATGAGTACTCATCGACTCCTGTTCCCTTTTGAGCAGGAGGAGCAATGTTTTCCTCCTTTGTTGTTGTTTCCACGGCTCGACTGACAAGTGGAGCCCATCCTGATGTAGGAGATCAGACAAGGAGAGGGAAAACCTTTCCATTATACGTGTCCCAGGCAAAAAACAAGCATCAAGGGAAACCCTTGTGAATGTTATTGCTGCTTGTGTCGGGACAAAGCAACCAAAACCCTAAGCTTTTCAACTATTACCTCTCAGAGGCCAGGCTGAGAGTTGCCACAACACTGGACGGGGATGTAGAAGCTGTCCACGTGCCTGAGTAAGTAGATCCCTGTGAGGAGGCAATTGCCATGGTGATCCTGATAACATTGAGATCAACTCCGGAAACCACGGTTTCTGTGGCCATCTGGGAGCTATGAGGATCAAGGAGAGAGCTCCTCGTCTTACCCATTCCAATGTCGCCCCAATCAGAGGGACAGGTGGAAAGGCATAGTAGAGCACTCCTGCTGGCCAATCATGTGCAAGAGCATCTATTCCCAATGGAGCATATGTCTCCTTCAGGGAGAAATAGAGGTCACAGTGTGAGCTAACTCTACAGGCGAACAAGTCCACAGAGGCTTTGCCGAAGCGTGACCATACTTGTTCCACGATCCGTGGGTTCAGGCTCCATTCCGACACCAACAGAGGCCCTCTTGAAAGGACATCCGCTCCATAATTCAGGTCACCAGGGACATGAGTTGCCCTAAGTGACAGAACTCTTGGAGCACACCACGTGAGCATCCTCCGTGTCAGATCAAGGAGGGCCCGGGATCTCGTCCCTCCTTCTCTGTTGATGAAGGACACCGTGGTCCTGTTATCTGATTTTACCAGGATATGATGTCCGGCAACCAGACCTTTACTGAAGAAGTATTTTAGTGACAGGAATACGGCCAGTAATTCCAGGAAGTTAATATGTAATTTGGCTTCCTGCTTGTTCCAAAGGCCACGGGCGTTCTGGTTCCTGCAGATCGCTCCCCATCCTGTTTTTGAGGCATCCGTCGTGATGACTACATGGGATGACACCCTTCCCAGTGAGACCCTTCCGTGAAAACGGACGGATCTCTCCAAGGTCCCAGGGCCTTTAGACACTCTGGATCTATTTTAACCTTTTCTGCTTGTCTGGGCAGAGCGGGTTGTATTTGTTGGTTAAACCATACCTGAATGGCCCGCATTTTCAATAATGCACATGGCACACAAGAAATGGCTGCTGCCAAGAGACCCAACAAGCGTTGGCAGGTTTTCACAGGGACTTGTTGGTCCAGTTTAAATCTTCCCAGGCAATGGCGAATGGAGGAGACTCTCTCCTTCGAGAGCCATGCTCTGTATTGAACAGTGTCAATCTGTACACCCAGAAATATGGTAACCCGTGACGGGGTCAGATTGCTTTTCTGTAGGTTTATGACAAAACCGAGATACTCCAGGTGAGAGATCACCTCAAGGGAGTGTGACAGCGCCTGCTCACTGCTTCCAGCCAGAATTAGCAGGTCGTCCAGGTAATTCAAGACCCTGAGTCCTTGAATCCTAAGAGGGGTCAGGGCTGCATCCAGACATTTAGTAAAAGGGCGGCCATGGTGTAGTGGTAATGGCAGTCATCTCCCGATCGGAAAGTTGGCGGTTCGACTCCCGGGACCCGCACCATGTGTCGTTGTGTCCTTGGGCAAGACACTTAACCCTGAGTTGCTCCCGGTAGGACTGGAAAGCACCTTGCATGGTAGTCTGCCGCCACCGGTTTATGAATGTGTGTAGCATTCAATATATGTGTAGCACTTTGAGATTTTCAGTAATGAAAAGTGCGTTATAAATTGAATTAATTATTATTATTATTATTATGTACGCTGAGCAGTCTTTAAACCGAAGGACAAGACTTTGAATTCATAAAAGTTACCTTCGAATGCAAAACGGAGGAACTTTCTGTGTCTCCTCCACACGCCTATGTGGAAATAGGCATATTTCAAATCCACTGTACATGCGTAGTCTCCTGGTCTCACAGACTGGAGAACTTGCCGCAGTGTAAGCATCCTAAACTTGAAAGTTTTAATTCTTTTATTGAGTCCTGAGATCCAGAATCGGTCTCAAGGAACGGTCCTTTTTAGGCACCAGGAAGTACTTGCTGTAGAGTCCGGAGTGTAGTTTGCATCCTGAGACCAAACTAATCACTCCCTTTTTCAGTATCGTTGAAACTTCCTCCCTTAGCACGTGCGCACGTGCACGGTTGATCTTAGATTGTAACACCCCTGAGAAACGAGGCGGTCTCTTTGAGAACTGCAACTTGAGCCCTTGACGTATTGTTGTCATGACCCAATCATTTGGAAGACACGCCTCCCAGGCCTGCGCATGCGCGCTGAGCCTGGATGGCATGTTGAATTGTAGCTCCTCGTGTTTCAGGTCTGAGGGGGTGACCTTTGACCCCTCACGTACCTTTTCGAGCAGGTTGCTCGGCCCAACAGAAGATATCGCTCAGATCAGGCCGTATTCTACGAATCTCGTGTATCCTACTGTGGTTCATAGTTCGACCATGAGGTCTGGGTTTTATAAAAATGGGACTCGAGTCAAGAACCAGGGCAGTCTGTGCTTTGGTACTTTTATTTTTGTTCATGTCTGAAACAGTGTCTGTTTTGTTTACATATATAGTAGGCGATTCATGTTTGGTGCGCGCACACATGTCACCAGCTCCTAGTGATTTTCTACGAGCAGAGACTGGGACCTGAAAGTTAGGTTCCCGGACCTCGTGGGCGGGCGAACCTGTAAAATTATCAGTTCGTCCTGGTTCATCAGGTTCGGAACTGGTTTCTGTAGGAGGAGGTCGAAGCAGCTCTCGGACGGTACTGAGAGGCCTCACAGTCCCCAGCGGGTCTCTCTCGTGGGAGACCACGCATGTTTTCCGTTGGTGGGGCAAATTTTTTCCTTAGCAAACCCTTGCGGAGGGCCTCCGCTTGTTTGCGTCTATGTTCCAGCCTTGTCTGAACACATTCCAGAGCTCCTCCGAAGAGTCCCATCGACTCGATCGGGTGCTGTAGGAAGGTGGACCTTTGGTTTTCCGGAATGTCCGACAGAGTTAGCCAAAGTATGGTGCTGGGCGACAACTATTTCTGCCATTGCTTTGCCCTAGGAAATAGCTACTGTCCCCATTGTGCTGAGCACGAGGTCTGAGGTATGGCGGGCCTCCTCTATGGCCTCGGTTGTGGCTTGCTCGTCCTTTGTTAGCTGGATATCCTGTAGTTTTTCTGCCAGGTAGGCCTGCACCATGCTCGACGTATTCATTGCACGAGCCGCGAGGCCTTGGGCCTTGTAGCACCTCTCGAGTTGTTTCTCCGAAGCGCGACAGGCTTTGCTGGGCAGCGTTGGTTTCATCCCCGTGGTTCTGGGAGCCAGGTGAGCCGCCAGAGACTCCTCTATTGGGGGTGCTCTGGCAAGGCCCAGAGCCTTCATTCCCACGACATCTAAAAATCGGGACAATGGTAGCATTGATTAAATCCTTCCGTTCCCAGTCTTCCCCTGTCTCCATGGGTGTTCCCCAAGGCTCTGTCCTCAGACCCCTCCTCTTCATCATTTACCTCCTTCCTCTAGGCCACATCTTCCGCAAACACGGCATCCATTTCCACTGCTATGCTGATGACACGCAGCTCTACTTGTCATCAAAACCTAACTCCACCCACCCTCCCTCTATCCTCACCGACTGTCTCAACGAGCTAAATCACTGGTTTTCTAACAATTTCCTTCAACTAAACAGCAACAAAACAGAAGTCATTCTCGTCGGTACCAAAAACTCTATTTCAAAATCAGAACATCTTCTCGTCCCCCTTAACAACTCTCTGCTATCCCCCTCCCCTCAGGTCAAGAGCCTCGGTGTCATCCTCGACACCACTCTTTCCTTCACTTCACACATCAACAGTATTACTCGGTCTGCTTATTTCCACCTCCGTAATATTAACCGTCTCCGTCCTTCTCTGACACCTCGCTCCACAGCCATCCTGGTGCACAGTCTTGTGACTTCCCGTATTGACTACTGCAACTCTCTTCTCTACGGCCTCCCCAACAAATCTCTCCACAAGTTACAGATGGTCCAGAACTCAGCTGCCCGTGTCATCACTCAAACCTCCTACTATGATCACATCACTCCTGTCCTGCAGCAGCTCCACTGGCTCCCGGTTAAATCACGCATCATCTTCAAAATTCTACTTCTCACGTTCAAATCTATCCACAACCTTGCCCCTCCTTATCTATCCGACCTCCTACAAATCTCCATCCCATCACGCTCTCTCAGGTCCTCCTCTTCACTACATCTCCATGTACCCTCTGCCCGCCTCTCCACCATGGGGAGCAGGGCCTTCACCTGCTCTGCCCCTCACCTCTGGAACGCCCTACCGCCAGACCTTCGAAACACCACCTCCCTCTCTCTGTTCAAGACTGCCCTGAAAACCCATCTCTTTAGACTAGCGTATCACTAACTTTACTAAATGTATTTTATCTTACCATTTTATATCCTTTATGTATTTTATATTTTGTAGTAATATAGGAAGGGGTCAGTTTACTGACTTACCTATATTTTAGATGTATAAATTGGCAGGGTTTAGACTGAGATAAAAATACATCATTAATTAAACGGGTTCTCTCTTTTTCAGTTCAATACCAATATTTCTATACCTTGACCAGATGTAATTCACAGGAAACGTTAAACTTATGTTGGTACAGCAGGACTGCACCATTTATTTAACATAATTATAAATTACATCACACATTTGTACATGATTGGTTGATTATTTTTCCTATAATTAACTTCAGCACAGATGAAATATAGGAACAACAGAACAGTGAAGGATGATATTTTACTCATTTCTGTAGGTACATTAACTTAGTTTCTGGCTTAGGAAGATAAAGGTTTAGGAGGAGAAAATGGAGGAAGAAAAGTTAAGAGTCAGGGAGTTATCTTGATGTGTTTAACCAGAAGCATGGCAGCTCTCCGGCTGAACTCGGCTACACGTTGGTACCCTTGGCAAAGCATTTGACGACTTTTACCTCGTGAAGATGGTCAGTCTCCCTCGGTCCAGTTTGGTCAGTTCGTTTACCATTCTCAGCGTCTCCAGACGTGCGCCTTGACTCGAACCGAAAGTAACGGCAGCTCCTGGTGTTGTTGTTCAAGATAAGACGTTCCTTAAAGGAATGTCA
>JBBPBX010053206.1:0-20562 GCA_038048925.1 Garcialebias charrua | reverse complement strand
TTCCTTCCTTCCTTCCTTCCTTCCTTCCTTCCTTCCTTCCTTCCTTCCTTCCTTCCTTCCTTCCTTCCTTCTGCCGTGTCTGATTGTTTATCACACCATGCCTTTGATCTCTTCTTTTAATAGATTTTCACTGGATCTGGATGGATTTCACTCCTTTTATCACTTTGATCTGTTTGATTTTCATCAAAAATATATAGAATATTATTATTATAAGGAAAATATATTGGGTCTAACTAATGATCTAAACTAACCTGAAGTCAGTCAATAATTAATGACTTCCAATGATTTCAAGACTTTTTAGCTGCTTGAATAATTATGACTTCAACTAGTTGATGAATTAGAAACTAACTTTTGAACATTTGAACTCTACTAGCTGCAGCTGATTGCAGTGATCAGTGTCTAATCTATACTAAAACTTCTAAAGTACATTTTCAGAATTCATGCAAAGACAGCAGATCATAGAGAAACAGTTTTTAAAACACAAAAACACGTCAGAATACAACTTATTTTATGGAGGAAAAGAATAGGGCTGTTGATGAGGCCTTTTTTCATGAATTATAGACAACTTTTTGTTTCTAAGGTCAGGTGGCTGTGGCGGCCATCTTGAACTGGGTTGACTCAGAAACTTGATCATTTGTAGATGTACATACAAAGAATAAAAAGTGTGAGCTGGAAAACCTGAAACCTGTGAATCCTGCCTAACAATGGAAGAAGCATCTGCTGGAACCTGAGAGTCGTCAGGGTTTCACCATCCCTCTGAGGACCGTTTTCAGGGAAACATGGAAGTTCAAAAGTTTTGGACAGATCCCACTCCTCCCTCTTAATGGTTCTTTATCTAGACAGCAAAAACTAATTGAAGTGAAACAATGAAATGTCATCGGTCTTACAGAATTGAATGTAAATTGATTCATGATGTAAAAACACTAATAATGATGGTGGTAGGGCTGGACGATATGGCCTAAATTTTTATCACGATATAGTTCTTAATTTCGGTCGATAACGATATAATTCGATATAGATATAAACAATATAAAAGCCTAAAAAACTTTTTTTTTCATTCATTCAAACCTTTATTTATACAGGCTAGCCTTGTTGAGCCACGGGGACTCATTTACAAGAGGGACATGTCTCACTCACACCCAGGGTCAATTTAGAGTTACCAATCAGTCTAACATGCATGTTTTTGGACTGTGGGAGGAAACCGGAGCACCCGGAGAAAACCCACGCATGCACGGAGAGAACATGCAAACTCCACCCAGAAAGGCCCCCGGACCGGGATTTGAACCGGGGACCTGCTCGCTGAGAGGCAGCAGCTCTACCAGTTGTGCCACCGTGCTGCCCATATAAAATATACAAATAAATTAATGTGCACCTTTTATTTGTATTTAGGCTCCAAAAAGATGGAAATCACTGTCAAATAAACATAAAATTCTCAACCCAATAATTCTCAGTCGGGTCATCTGGACACTTTCTTTTTTATAGACACGTTTCATCCTCCATCCAGTTTCTATAAAAAAGAAACTGTCCAGATGACCCGACTGAGAATTATTGGATTTGGTACCTGGATTATTGCGCATGAACTTTCTTGCCATAAAATTCTCAACTGTGTCAATATTAATAGTTTTAACTTTAAACAGCAACTTTAAAATTTACAGCATTGACATTCATAGTTAATTAAATAAAACTTTTGGGTGTTGTTATTTAACCCAACTGAGACTTGATTTTACTTCATTTTTATTGATTTTATCTGTTTAACTTGTCATTTTATTGTATTTTAAAGTGAAATTTTAGTTCACTGTGTATTAGTTTGGTGGTTCTGTTTTTATGCTTTTTAAATCTTGTTTGTAGCTAGTGTCCAGCGCTTTGTTTCAGCTGTGGCTGTGTTAAAGCGCTTTACAAATAAAGTTGATGATGATGATGATGATGAAGAGAAGCTGACATGGAAATCTCATGGAAATTACTTAAGAATAAAAATAACACAATCAATTGCATTACTGTATAAAGTAAAATAGTTTTTGAATGACAAAGTTTTGAATATATTGTATAATGATTGTTCCATATTTAATCTGTTATATTGAAGTTTGGGGAAAACCATGTAAAACTATTACAAACCCTGTTTTTATTTGACAAAAAAAGAGCTTTAAGAATTATTAGTAGGAAGTGCTATGGTCACCCATCAAATATATTATTTCATCAATTGAAATTATTAAAATGTTATGATTTGGTTGAACATAGTATTTTACAAGTCATGTATAAAACTAAAAAAATGTTACCCCCAAATATTCAATTAAAATTTGTTGAAAAAGTTATTAAACCCTGAAGGAAATGTACATGTTTGTAAAATCTAACTAGTGTGAAGGGGCTGAGTTGTAAATCAGGAAACAGGATTGTGTTGACTTGATATCACCATAAACATTTCTAAAACTCCGCTCATTCTCAATCAGTTCATCTGGACAGTTTCTTTTTAGTAGAAACGTTTCACCCTCACTCCAGAGGGCTTCGTCAGTCAGAGCAGTCCAAAGCAAACTGAAGCTACCCCACCAAGTAAACAAATTGTTTACTTGGTGGGGTAGCTTCAGTTTGCTTTGGACTGCTCTGACTGACGAAGCCCTCTGGAGTGAGGGTGAAACGTTTCTACTAAAAAGAAACTGTCCAGATGAACTGATTGAGAATGAGCGGATTTGATACCTGGACTATTGAGAATGAACTTTCTGATTTCTAAAACTATATGTTCTAAAAGATGATTAAATCAAAGTTGTGGTGCAGGTGAAGTGAAGGTTGTTGTTTGTTTGTAGTTTTTTTTTTTTTTTAAACAAGGGGCATATATTATACATGTAACACTATTTTCGTCTTTCTGCACCTTTTCATTTAGTGTTTTTTTTTCTGATGAATTTGTTTTATTTTGAAAGAAAAAAACATGCAGCTCTGGGGCTGTTTGTTTACGTCGTAGTTTCAGGGAAACGTTGGCTCAAACTTTATTGTTCATCTTCTGACTCTCATCATATTCTATCAAGTGGAAACTCTTCAGATTAAACAAGTTTGATGTTTCCACAGCTAGTTAGAACGACTCTGTCACATTTTGCAGCATAAAGAAACCAGTAGGACTCGCTGCAGAAGAAACCTGCAGTTTAACAAAACCGAACTACGTCCACACCGACGAATTAGTCTTTCCTCTCATCAGTGATGTCATCTCTTTCTCTTCGCTTGTGAAACTTTGTTCAGTCACATTCTGACGGTCATGAGCACTCGTTTTGAAGAGAAAACTTAACGCGCTTTGGAGACTAGCTTAGCTTTTAGCCTGCTACCGCTAACGCCTGCTGCTGGAGTGAGCGCTGCGTAACAACGACGTCACCACGCACGTTTTGTGTCACAGCTTTTTCTGTCCGGGCGGGTTGTTGAAGCAGCCGCTTCAAGCCGAACAGAAAAAGAAAAACGTCAGTGAAACGTTGTAAAATCCTATCAAAATATCGAAAATATGCTTTAACTTCATATCATCGTTATTGAATAAAAGTATATCGCGATATTTATCGTTATTGAATTATTGTCCAGCACTAGATGGTGGTCACTAAATGTTTGTTCAACTGTCATCTAAAGGTTAATTTCTGGTTGATTTATGAAACATTTGAACACATGTAAACTAAGAATTTGGACTTGTAGCAGGGCACCAGCAATTTGATGTCAATTTATGTAAGATTCTCAAAACTAGGTCTCAAAACTAGGTCTTTTTGTTCTATTGACAATAAATCAGTGCATTCCACTCAAATTATTACCAGGATGCAAACTATTCCACAATCATAAGCTTTATTGTGATCAAAAGTAAAATAAAATAAAGAAATACAGCAAAATGAAACAAAAGATTTTACATCATCAAGTATGAAATTTGAGAATAAACTTTCAACATTGATTTACAGTGATATTAACCAAACAGCTTGTTGTAAAATGATTGGAAAAAATATTGAATTATCACAGAAATATTTTGAACAGTAGAACTTCTAATTCTAATTACTCGCAATTCATTCAACCTTTATTTAGACAGGTTAATCCCATTGAGCCTCGAGGACTCATTTACAAGAGAGACCTGTTTTCAACAAAGAATGACAACAGCGACAACAATAGACAATCATAAGAGGCATGCAGATTTTTTTTTTTTATTTAACTAAAAAAAGGTCACACACAGAGACATGTAGGAGGAGATGTGTGAAGACCGACTGTGTAGACAGCTGAGCTGCTCGTGTTTGTAACAGCGAGGGAGACGCAGGCTGCAACCGGCAGCACGCGCAGCGGCTGCTCAGAGCGGGGTGGGGCGGGGGAGACATTTGAGCTCTCTGTGCCTGCGCGCAAGGGGGAGAAGCTGCCTGAGACACGAGTTGTTTGTTTTTTTAGCATTTTAGCCAGCTAATATTGCACGCAGACTGGTGGAGGGAGGTGCACAGTTCTGTTTTGTAGTTTGAAGCGCTTGGTTGTTAAGGGGGCGGGGCGTTCTGACATATTACGTCATGAAATTAGCGTATCATGATATAACTTTTTCGCCCGGGCAAGCTGTTTTTACCGGTATTATCGTAAACGATATGATATGGTCCAGCCCTAGTGTTTAGTGTAAAACACTTCCACACAGCGGACATGTTGAAATGAAAAGTTGGTTAGCCGTTAGCCACAGTGCTGCTCTCAGTCCTCATGTATTTACTCACATTTTAGCTGGCTTCAAACTATGAAATTAATTTCCTTCAGAAAATCCATTCCATAGTTTGATTCCCTGCCTTGCAGAGCAGCCGGCAGGGAATCACATGTGGAGATGTTTCAGCAGACATAGACATTCATCATGGATCAAAAATCTCTGCAGATTGTATCGGAAAATTCCAGTAAATTATGCTGGTATAGGAGGCCGAGGCCAAAACTGATACCGGATCAGCCCCATCCTTAATTAAAACACAATTAGTTCATCTGCATGAGAAATCTGTTAATTAACCAAGTAACTAACTGATTAAATAACAATTCTCAGGAATTACATGAACAACATTTCATGGGGTCTGACTGTTTGAAAAAACAATTTGATTGGTTGGTTGGTTCTCTCCACATATTGCACAACCACTGAACCAGTATTTTAGAACCAACATCTATAGTCCAAATTATGATCTAAGGTTTAATTAGTTTGTTTTTAAAGTATTCTTTTTTTTCTTTCCATTTATAGATGGCCTCCCTTCACACCTTATAGCCATCCTCTCACTCCAATATGTATTTTTTTTTGTAGAGAAAGAAAGAAAAGAGAAAGTAAGACAACAAAACAACAATTATCCACAAAAAGAGCACAAGGCAAACACACCCAACCTCCGTCCACAATCCTGCAAAGCACATGACAGAACACAGCAACGAAACATACATGCATAAAGACTGATAATATTCATGACCTTGCAGTAGATTTCTATAAATACACATACCCATACCTACAAATATATATACAGTATACATACATATACATTTATATTCATTCATATACCCATCTACATATCTGCATATATCTACATATACATCCCTGCATCCATTTGTGTGTGGTTGTGAGCATGCATAAGTGAATAAGGTTCCTCCAATAGAACATTTAGTAGCGACTGTGAAGCATCAGAGACCCGTCCCCCCAAAGCCCGAGACAGACGAAGGGGCGATCAAAGCCCAAGACCCCAGGAAGGACCCCGAGCCCAGAGTCCCCAGGACCACCCGAACAGGACGAGCCACTCGTCCACTCCCCAGATCCGACCAAGGGGAAGAACCGGACGAACCCCACCAGCGACCACACACAATGACCCCCCGGGGTCAACCGCGACAAATACACAGGCCCCCGCCGGAGCCCGCTGCACCGACGTAGCCCCAGGGCCGGTCACCGAGGCTCGGGCACCGGGGACGCCCATCCCTCAGGCCCAGACCCGACAGGACCAGAGGACCCGAGCCCCACCAGGCAGCCACCAGGCCGAGCCGACAAACGCCCAAGCGCCCAGCCCCAGATAGTGAGGGCCCCAAGCACGCCCGCAGGCAGAGGAACACCCACCAGGGGGCCACGTGGCAGGAGCGCGACACTGGGTAGCCTCAGAAGTATCAGAGAGGGGGCAGTCCAAGTCCCAGCCTGACACTTAAACATTCATACACAGACACACTCATTCAGACCCACCCTCATCCTCACCCTCAGTCACAGAAAGACAAACAATAACGACACGCTCCATTCATAATCCCGATGCACACTCTATACCCCCTAGGTCCAAGACATGTACCTGCTCCCTACATGGGGCAGCCCACATCCAAACCCAGGAGGTAGGCCCATTCATTCTGGGGTGGAGAGCAGCAGACATCCAAGATCCGGCCCACCCCGCGCCCTGCCGACAGGACAGGACAGGACACCCGAGCCCAAGCAGCCCCAGGGGGAGCGCACTGCCAGCCCCGCCCACGGCGAACCCGCAGGCCCCGAACCCCCCCCACCCCAGCACAACCCCTGACGGCCCACCCCCAGAATGTCCGCCAGGCAACCAGGGGGGTAAGAGAAAAATAAATAAATAATATATATATATAAATAAATACATAAATAAATAAAATTGAAATTAACAAATCAAGACCCCGACACACACACCCCCGTCCCCAAATGTACTGTTGGTGAGTGTTGTTGTAAAGTGTACTTAAAAGGGAAAGAGAAGGAGCAAAGGCTAGCATTGTACCAGTTTCCCCTCCACTCCAACTCTAACCCAGGCCCTAATTGTCTAGATGCATAATGTTGAGTGAGCATAGGCATGGGGGCGAGATTGATGTCATCCCGCCACCCATAGCCATAGTGCTCACTCCATTCCCTATATGTGACTTTTATGAAGATGTTTATGAATGAATGTCTAAAGTGTATATAAAATTGAGTCCCAGGTGCTCTGAACAACAGAGATGTAAAACCATTGCAGCACACCCGAGACTCAAATTCCCTACATGTATTAATTTAAGATGAAGAGGGCGGAGGTGCGTGTTGAGGGATGGGGAGAAAAATATCTGCAGGAACAGTGCTCCCACAGCGAGTCAGCTCCCCCGCTGACCCTGCGTACCCCCCCAGCTCGCCAAGGTCCACCCAAGGAGCGAGGTAAAAGAAACACCTCTCCGACCGCCAGGCCATTGAGCCAAGACCAGAGAGGGACACGGCCCCGAGGGCCGCCAACAGCAGAACCAACAGCCCACACCCACCAGGGCCGCCACGACCCCTGCGAACCGCAGTCAGCCCGCCGTCCAAGAAGACACAAAATCCAACATGGACGACACTGCCAACAGCGCCCGCCCAACCGCCGACAGAGCCAGGAAGCACCAAGTACAGACCCCAACCAGGGCCCGCACACCGGCCAAGCATAGTCCAAGACCATCATCAAGGACATCCACTTAATCCCCACCCCAGAAGAAATACTACACCCACCCTTCATATTAACAACTTTCAGAACACATAAGTAAGTAAGGTTTATTTCTAGAGCGCTTATCATAGACATAAAATCACAAAGCGCTGTACAACAAAAATCAATGGCAAAAGTATACACAGAATAAAACAAGCATAAAAACTACAAATATCAATCAATGCAAAATACAATAAAATCATGACATAAAAGCCTGAGCAAATAAAAGTGTTTTCAGTTGTTTTTTAAAAACCTCAACAGAGTCAGCAAAACGAAGCTGCAGGGGCAACTGTTCCAAAGCCTGGGGGCCACTGACTGAAAGGCCCTGTCCCCTTTAGTTTTCATCCGCGTACGTGGAACATCCAAGAAGTTCTGGGTCTGTGATCGTAGGTCACGGGCAGCAGAGTATTTAGTTAAAAGCTGACAAAGGTATACAGGAGCCTGGCCATTTAAAGCTCTGTACGTGAGCACAAGGACTTTAAAACGGATTCTAAACTCAACTGGGAGCCAGTGAAGTGAATGCAGAACTGGAGTGATGTGGCAGTATTTACTGGATCTAGTGAGAAGTCTGGCAGCTGCATTCTGTATCACTTGTAGGCGTGATACAGAAGACTTGTCCAGGCAGGTAAAAAGGGCATTGCAGTAGTCTAGACGTGATGACACAAAAGCGTGAATAATGTTCTCCAGTTCAACTCTGGACACCATAGGTCGTATTTTAGAAATATTTCTTAAATGAAAGAAACAAGAACGGGAAATAGTCTTAATGTGAGTCTCAAAACCTAGTGAAGATTCAAATGTGACTCCAAGATTTCTTACTTTTGCTTTGGCTGCTGGGCAGAAAGAGTTAATTTTCTGATTGATTTCAGAGTGAAGGTGACTGGGAGCAGAAATCAAAGTCTCTGTCTTACTGGTGTTTAAAACCAAAAAGTTACTGGCAAGCCAGTCACTTATACGGGACAAGCATTGGACAAGGATGGATAACATGTCCAGCTGGTGTGGTTTAAATGAAAAATACAACTGAATATCATCAGCATAAATGTGGTAGGAGATATCAGAAAAGGATTGAATAATGCTGGCAAGTGGGATAATATAGAAGGAAAACAAAAGCGGACCCAGAACCGAACCTTGAGGCACCCCACAATTTAAGGGGGCATAGTCAGAGGAGAACCTGTCTGTCTTGATGCAGAAAGTTCTGTGCGAGAGGTATGATGTGAGCCAGTCCAAAGCTGAGCCAGAAATACCAGCCAGAACCTTGCAGCCTGTTTAATAAGACTGCATGGTCAACAGTATCAAAGGCAGCACTAAGATCCAACAGGACCAACACAGAGCATTTTCCATCATCGGCAGCCATTAACAGATCGTTGTGAACTTTTAAAAGAGCAGTTTCAGTGGAATGGTGTTTTAGAAAACCAGACTGAAGTGGATCAGAAATCTGTAACTGACAGAACCAGGATTTGAGTTGGGTTTCTACAACTTTTTCAAGTACTTTACTGAAAAAAGGCAGTTTAGAGATGGGACGGAAATTTGAAAGGGAGCTAGAATCCAGATTAGGCTTCTTTAATAGAGGGGTCACTTCTGCTGTTTTAAAATAGGATGGGACCAATCCTTATATTGTTTAAATAACACATTAGACACCCAGGCTGGGTTTGCCCGCCCCCTCCCATTGGCCACCAGTCACGCCCCCAGACACCCACCCCCCAGCATATGAACCCCAACCCACCAGCGAGCCGAGGGCCCCCGGCCAGAGCCGGGCACCAGAGCGCCAGCCAGCCCATAGCCCGGCGACCCGCCCACCAGAGCCCATGACCCCCGACCCCCACCAGGCCCAAGCCCGGGGACGACACGTCCCCAGAGTCCCAAGCCCCCGGCACCCGCCCCGAAACCACCCCAGCACAGCCGGGTCACCGACCGGCGACCCATGACCGCCGCCACCGACCACCCGAGGGCCCGCATGCCGCCCCTAGCAGATATCCCCCAGAACCCCCCCGGTCCTCCCCAGGTCGAAGACAGGGTCCTCCCCGCCCAAGCAGCCCCAACCCCCCGGCGCCCCAAACCCCAACCTCCCCCCCCTCCAGCCCCAATGCCCCACAAGGCCACATCCCAGACCCCCCACCCTCACTACGTAACGGAGCCGATCAAAGAATGCCAAATAGATTGATCCAATGTGTCGGCAGATGCTGTTTCAAGACTAATATGATCTAACAGAAGATTTTTATACTGATTAATGCTAAGATTATTTTTATTTTTCCAATTTACGAGTATGGTTTTCTTTGCGATGCATAAGGCAGTGAAAAGCATATAGGATGTATTTTTTTCTAGTATAACATCTTCAAAGATACCCAATAAGCAAACAGATGGAGAGAGTGGGATATTAAATTTCAAACATTTAGACAAGTCTTCACATACCTGTACCCAGAACCTCTGAACGGGTGGACAGAACCAGAGCGCGTGAATATAATCATCAGGTGTATTACTTATGCACTGTGAGCACTTGTTAGATGGTGTAAAGCCCATCTTAAACATTCGCTGACCTGTATAATGTACTCTATAGAGAACCTTATATTGTATTAATTGTAAATTGGAGATTCTAGTCAATTTAAAAGTATTTGAACATACTTGAGACCAAATTTTTTGTTCAAAGTTGATTGATAAATCTGACTCCCATTTTTCAACAGGTAGTGCTATCGAGTCATCGATTCTAGACAATTTTTTGTATATTTTAGATAATAATTTGGGTGGTTGAAAATTAATAAACTCTAACACACATGTTGGTGTTTCCAACACTGTTTTATTAAGCTTAAATTTCTTTTTTACAATTGACTTAATTTGTTGGTATTGTAGGAAATATTTATTATCAATGCCATATTGTATTATTAATTTATTAAATGGAATAAAGTCTATACCCTCAAATATGTGTTCCAGACATTCAATACCTTTCATTCTCCAACCTGGGAAATTTAACATATTATTTTCTTGTTGAATGTCAGGATTGTTCCAGAGAGGTGTATGTCTACATGGGAGTAGTGAAGACTTTGTCATTTTCAGATACTCCCACCATGCTGTCAGAGATGAGCTAATATTGATGCTCTTAAAGCAGACATGTCTTTTTAAATCTGTACTGATAAATGGTAGATCTGAAATCCTAATATTATTACATAAAGTTTGTTCTATATCTATCCAAGTTTCATCTAGTGCATTCGGTTTTAACCACTTTGATATATATTGTAACCTGTTGGCTAAATAGTAGTAATAAAAGTTTGGAAGTTCTAATCCTCCGGTATCTTTAGATTTCTGTAATGTTTTTAAACTAATACGTGGAGTTTTATTTTTCCAAAGGAATTTAGATATAGAAGAGTCCAGGGACTTAAACCATTCAGTTGAAGGTTTATTTGGAATCATTGAGAATAAATAATTTATTCTCGGCAGCACCATCATTTTTACTGAGGCAACTCTTCCCATAAGTGATATGGGTAGAGATCTCCATCTAGTAAGATCGTCTTCAATTTTCTTTAATAATGGGATATGATTTAATTTTATTAAATCCTCCAATTTAGGAGAGATATTAACACCTAAATATTTAATGTTACCTGATTGCAGTCTTTCATTAAGAGAATTATTAAACACACAATTTATTGGAAGAACTGTAGATTTTGTCCAGTTTATAGAATAATCAGAAACTTTTGAAAATGAGTTTATTAACTTGATAACATTAGATATTGAGTTTCCTGAGTTCTCAAGAAAAAGCAAAACATCGTCAGCATTAGGGTTGGGCATCGTTTGAATTTGAGCGATTCCGGTTCCGATTCCGATTCTTCATTTCGATTCCCATTCTTTTCGATTCTCGATTCCGATTCTTTTTGTAGGCGGGGTTAAAAAAGACGGGGTTAAAAAAAGACATGTCAATTCAGTTCAGTTTATTTATAATGTATAGCTCCAAGTCACAACAGAAGTCGTCTCAGGGCACTGAACAGAAACAATCAAATATAAAAATAATAAGTTAACAGAAACTTTAATATAAAAATAATGGTAACACAATTTATCTGAGGAGACTACTTTGAGTTTAACTCCCATGTTATAAAAAAGCTACAGTAGTTAGCCAGAGTTATTTCAGGATGAAATAATTTGAACTTCTGTTTGAATTTAATGCTATGAACTTTTTCCTTTTTGTTACATTTACTATGAATTTCTCACAGGGCAGATTAGAGCCAACATGGAGGACTCACCAACATATATTATTATTATACATATAATATTGTCCAGTGTCTGATGCTGCAGTCATGTTACTGAGCTCCCACTGATGGGCTAACCTGGTTCCACCACCAGCAGCAGGATCCTCAGACAGAACGGCTGGTGGGATGTCCTGGTATCTGCAGCCCTCTCTCCATTTGTTTCTTCATGGACATGGAGCTGTGACATTATGTTGTGCCTCTTCCTCAGCAAAAAGCTCCTCCAGTGGAGACTTTCTGGACAGACTGCAGGAAGTTCCTAAACAAACAACAGGTTTATCAGTATTATCAGTAAAAAGAGATTATTAAATCATTTTTAAGACTGAGAATGTATACAATTATTAGCTCTGTTGTTATTGCCTACTAACCTATTCAATAATTCTTCAAACTGTGACATTCACTCATAATGGAATGAAAGAGAACATAAACAGAAATTATAATACTGAAAACTAGAGACATTAAGACATTTTAAAAGACACAGATAACTTTAAATGGATTAAGAATGTTAATAAGTGTTGGATTTGAGTGCAATGTAAGTGCAATCCATGGCAGGAGTTGAATCCACATCTGAAAAGGGATGCAAGCTTTTCACAACATATTCTGTAACTGTTTTGTGGCATTCTTCATTCAGTTACACTGACGTTTTTACCTTGGACAGTCACTGGTGAACACTGAAGCCATTTCAGGTCGTTTGTCTAAGAAAAAAAAACGAGCTAACGTTAGCATCGTGTTTGTATTTGAGCTGACTTACCGCTTTAAGCGGAGTATAACTTGTTAGCTGCCTTAATGTTGGTATGAGACGTAGTTTATTTATTTACCTGATGGAGCCGAGAGGTAGCGATTAGCGAAAAGTCCGGCGGAGCGTTTTGCAGACGGACCACTCTGCACTTCCGGTCGGATACGAAGCGAAAATAATCCGGTGGAGCGCGTCAAAGACGGGACACTATTTTACTTCTCCACCCTCCTTTGCATGATAGAAAATTATTGCAAGTGCTGCACTGACCTGACTGCTCATTTTTTATTAATTAGTACGCTTTCGATAACAGATGCACACTTCCGGTGGATTCTTCTTCGTTGGTTTTCGGCGGCGCTACTTCCGGTCGGCTAACTAGCATCGAAAATAGGAATCGCAAATTAATATTTTGAACGATTCCGGGAAAAACGGACAGTTAGTCCCGGTTCCGAACGATTCTCGATTCTCGATGCCCAACCCTAGTCAGCATAAAGACTAATTTTATGTTCTATGTTTCTACCCTTTATTCCTTTAATATCAGCACTTTGCCTTATTGCTGCTGCTAAAGGTTCAATAAAAATAGCAAATAATGCTGGTGAAAGTGGGCAACCTTGCCTGGTTCCCCTCTGTAAACAGAAGCTTGAAGATAATTGATTATTTGTCCTGACGCACGCTGTTGGTGAACTATATAATATTTTTAACCAGTTAATGAAGTAATTCCCAAAACCAAATTTATTTAAGGTAGCAAATAAAAAATTCCAATTTACTCTATCGAATGCTTTTTCAGCATCTAAAGAAAAAATAGCTGTTTCAATATTTTTAAAATACGAATACTCTATTACATTATATAATCTGCAAGTGTTTGTGTTCGAGTGTCTTCCTTTTATGAATCCGGTTTGGTCTGGATGTATAATAACAGGAGTTATCTTCTCTAGTCTTTTTGATAAGACTTTACAAATTATTTTAACATCTACATTAATAAGAGAGATTGGACGATAACTGGTAGTTAATACTGGGTCTTTGCCTGATTTTAATAAGAGACTAATGTTGGCTGAATTCATATGTGTTGGTAGCCTGCCATTTCCTTCTGACTCAAGTAGCACTCTACAGAATATAGGTTCCAGTATATCCCAGAATTCTTTATAGAATTCCACTGGATAGCCATCAGGACCTGGAGATTTCTTATTAGGCATGCTTTTAATTGCTTCATGGAGCTCATCTGATGTTAATGGTGAGTCTAGTTTTGATGACTGACTAATATCTAGTTTTGGAAGTGTTATTTTCTCCAAGAATTCATTAATATCCTCATTAGATGGATTTATTTGAGGAGTGTATAGAGTTTTATAGAAATCTTTAAAAACATCGTTTACTTTTCCCTCATCATGAATTATATTTCCATGTTTATCTTTAATACCATATATTGATGTTTTTTCTTTATTTAATTTGAGTTGATTAGCTAAAAAGCTCCCTGATTTATTACCGTATTCAAAATGATCTAATCTAAGTCTTTGTATCAAAAATTTATTTTTCTTATCAATAAATTCATTTAGTTCTAATTTTAATTTGCGTAGCTTTTGCTGTGTTTCCTCTCCTTGTAAACCTTCTAATAGTTTGATTGATTTCTCTAATTCCCCAATACGTTTATTTTCTTTTTTCTTTTTATTTGTTGAATAGGATATTATTTTACCTCTCATAACTGTTTTCCCAGCCTCCCAAAGTGTACATGCTGATGTTCCTGGTAAATCATTAAACTCTAAATATGATGCCCATTCAGTTTTAAAATATTGCAAAAATTCTTCTTCTTGAAGCAGTGATGTATTTAATCTCCAATTTATATTTTTTCTAGTTTCTTTTTTATAATCTAAATGTAGAGTAACTGGTGCATGATCGCTGACAGCAATAGGGTGTATCTTAGTGTCTGAGATGTTGGTCAGCAATGAATTGCTTACTATGAAATAATCTAAACGAGAATATGAATGATGCACATGTGAAAAGAAAGAATATTCTTTGCTATCAGGGTGAAAAGATCGCCATGCATCGCAGAGTCCATAATCATTCATATACTGTTTAACTATATTTATAGATTGCCAACTGCGTTGAGTTCCCACTGTATTCAGTCTGTCTATTTTGTCATTGAAACCAAAGTTGAGATCACCTCCCATTACCAGTGAGGAATCCATGTGCTTTGATAGAGTGGAAAAAAAGTCATGAAAAAAAGAAGCGTCGTCTACATTCGGCCCATATATGCTAACTATACAATAATTTTGTCTAAATATTGATAACTTTAATATTATATATCTACCGTGTGGGTCTATAACCTGATCTAATACTGTGAAGTTAACATTTTTATGTATTAAAATTGCTACCCCTCTTTGTCTTGAATTATAACAGGCTGAGAATACATTAGGAAACTCTGAAGATTTTAGCTCATCTACAGTTGAGGCCAATTTATGAATTTCTTGGAGTAATACAACATCTGCCTTTAATCTTTTAATCTGGTTAAAAATCCTATATTTTTTAGGTTGGCTACCGGCTCCATTAATATTCCATGTTACAAACCTTAAAGTGCCCATACTTGTGATTGTGAGAATAGATAAACCACACCCATTATAACAAATATATATATATTTAAAAAAACACAGTTACAAACATAATCATTGAGAGATGACTATTTATCATTAAGAAATAAGCTAAGTATTGTTCTAGAATATACATCATGGATGTCTTTCCTTATGAGGTACATGTGTGAACCATCGGCTGGTTTTCTAACTATCTTTCCAATCGGAGGCAATGTGTTCAACATAACGGTACTTCTTCCAGCTATTTAACATTAAAAATGGTGTACCACAAGGCTCAGTTTTAGGACCAACCCTCTTTACAATCTACATAGCTAATGTAGGTCACTGCATCCCTGATGCATCCTTACATTTCTATGCTGATGATACAGTTGTTTATTGCCGAGCTAAAACAGTAGCTAAGGCTTTCCAGTTACTGCAATCCGCTTTTGACATCATCCAGTCAGATTTGTTCCGTCTCAAACTTGTCCTAAATGCTGATAAAACAAAAGGGATGTTTTTTTCAAGTAGGAAGGCGGTTCCAGCAGATCTTCCTCTGATTTTATCTTCAAATGGTGTCCCTATTGAGTTTGTTGATTCCTATAAATATCTGGGTATCCTGGTCGATTCACATCTCTCTTTTAAACTCCACGTGGAAAACCTAGTGAAGAAATTGAAAGTTAAACTGGGTTTCTTTTTCAGAAACAGATCATGTCTAACACTGAATGTTAGGAAACGCCTTGTGTCTGTGACTTTCCTTCCCTCCATTGATTACGGTGACATTCTCTACATGAATGCTCCTACAAGCACCCTGCGGATGTTGTCTATCATGGTGCACTAAGATTCATAACTGGTTGTGATTATCGTACCCACCACTGCACCCTGTATTCACTGGTTAACTGGACATCATTAACCTCACGCAGACTCTTCCACTGGTACATTTTCATCTTTAAATCACTTCTTGGTCTGCTGCCCTCATACATCTCCTCCTACATGTCTTTGCGTGAGTGCAGCTACAGTGTGCGCTCTCAGGACATGATTACCTGCAGTGTTCCGTCAGTGAGGACTGAACTTGGAAAAAGGGCCTTCTCCTACTCTGCTCCTGCTTCATGGAATATCTTACAAAAAGATCTGAAGCTCTCGACCTTGACTTCTCTAAATGGTTTTCAGAATCTGTTGGAATCCTGGCAAAAACCAATGCAGATTTGTTCCTGTCTTTGATTTTATACGTCTACCTTATAATGTTTTGCTAGTTTTTTGATACTTTGTTAAAAAAAAGAAAAAAAAAATCTTTTGTTTTTTTCTCTCTTTTTGTTTTCTATTGTTTATTGTTTGTTTGTTTATTGTTTAATGAAATTCTATCACTGCTGTTCATTGTTCTTTAGTTTTAGCAGGTCGCTTTCGTAAATGAGCCCATGAGGTTCAAAAGATTTACCTGACTAAATAAAGGTTGAATGAATGAATGAAAAAAAACTCTGTTTAATCAAACTAAATGCTATTTTTGTTCTCATGTCTGTGTTTTTTGTTTTCTCTGCAGAACAAGAACAAACTTCCCTATTGGAAAAATGACTCTGAGGCTCTGGAGCCCTCCGGATGGCAGAATGGCTGGCATGGTTTTGACAATGAGTTTCTTGACATGAAAGGCTTCTTCTTGGCAGCAGGGCCAGGTAATAACTACATTTTAACAATAACTACAATATGTATTTATCTGGGTCGGGGAGGAGGTCCTGCCCCAAGTGGAGGAGTTTAAGTATCTCGGGATCTTGTTCACGAATGAGGGAAAACTGGAGCGTGAGATCGATAGGCGGATAGGTGCAGCGTCCGCAGTGAAGCGGGCGCTGTACCGGTCTGTCGTGGTGAAGAGAGAGCTGAGTCAAAAGGCAAAGCTCTCAATTTACCGATCGATCTACGTTCCCACCCTCATCTATGGTCATGAGCTTTGGGTTATGACCGAAAGAACAAGATCTCGGATACAAGCGGCTGAAATGAGTTTTCTCCGCAGGGTGTCTGGACTCTCCCTTAGAGATAGGGTGAGAAGCTCAGTCATCCGGGAGGGACTCGGAGTAGAGCCGCTGCTTCTCCACATCGAGAGGAGCCAGTTGAGGTGGCTCGGGCATCTGGTTAGGATGCCTCCTGGACGCCTCCCTGGTGAGGTGTTCCGGGCATGTCCCACCGGGAGGAGACCCAGAGGAAGACCCAGGACGCGCTGGAGGGACTATGTTTCTCGGCTGGCCTGGGAACGCCTTGGGATTCCCCCGGAGGAGCTGCTCCAAGTGGCTGGGGAGAGGGAAGTCTGGGCCTCCCTACTTAGGCTGCTACCCCCGCGACCCGACCCCGGATAAGCGGAAGAAGATGGATGGATGGATGTAATTTATCAGCACCTTTTCATACTGTGGCTAAAGTCAGTGGTGGTGTAGTAATATAGGAAGGGGTCAGTTTACTGACTTACCTATATTTTAGATGTATAAATTGGCAGGGTTTAGACTGACACAAAAATACATCATTAATTAAACGGGTTCTCTCTTTTTCAGCTTAATACCAATAATTCTATACCTTGACCAGATGTAATTCACAGGAAACGTTAAACTTATGTTGGTACAGCAGGACTGCACCATTTATTTAACATAATTATAAATTACATCACACATTTGTACATGATTGGTTGATTATTTTTCCTATAAATTAACTTCAGCACAGATGAAATACGCGTCCGTAATTTCGTAGGAACAACAGAATAAAGTTATGGGTTTTAATAACTTATATCTCTGCTGGCACAATAACTTAAAGTTTAGTTACTTAAAGTAAGAAAGTTTCAGTGAAGAGAAAAATGGAGGAGGAAGAAAATGGAGGATGAGGAGAGGTATTATCTTGACGTGTTTTAACCAGAAACATGGCAGCTCTCCGGCCGAACTCGGCTACACGTTGGTACCCTTGGCAAAGCATTTGACGACTTTTACCTCGTGAAGATGGTCAGTCTCCCTCGGTCCAGTTTGGTCAGTTCGTTTACCGTTCTCAGCGTCTCCAGACGTGCGCCTTGACTCGAACCGAAAGTAACGGCAGCTCCTGGTGTTGTTTTCAAGATAAGACGTTCCTTAAAGGAATGTCAATAAAAGAGAGCTTTTTCAGCTGTTGAAGATGACTTATAACTTGGCAAGTTATAAGCCTTTAACTGAATGACGTGGTCATTAGCGTGTTGACCAGACGATCATCAGTTCTTTGGGAAACCTCATCATGGCATTGAGGTCCTCAGCAAACTCCGGGCCACCAGATGAAGGGAACATGAGGGAGACCCTATATTGTGTCTTTAAACACATATAGTGCCACCCAGATGTAACTAAAGGATTTTAACAGGGGTCAGTATTAAGCTGACCTCTTTATCCTTAATTAATTTACTTATTCAGATTGAATAGTAATTTCACGGATTCTTTTCTTTTTCAGTTTACCCAATATTTCTGTGATCTTTATGATGGATAAATAAATAAAGCCATAAAGTGACAATGGACACGTTAACTTAGTTGGTATGCCAAAGACACTACCATTTATTCAAAATAAATCACTAAATTAACCCCATTACACTTGATTGACATGATTTCACTTTCTTTCAATTTAATACGTCAGCACAGTTAAATTTAACACAACAGACTTCAATACTGGATGTTAAACATATTTAGTCTGAGGGCTCTTTAGCTTAAAATAGTTTCCAGCTTAGAATTGAGGGAAAAAGATAGGAGGAAAGATGGAGAGATGGGTTAAAGGAAATTGTCTTGAGCATGTTACCAAAAGTGACACTTCTCATCAGATTTCTGCTAAAATCCAGGTACGTTTTGTAAACAGCTCTTTACCTTCGACGACGAGTCTGATAAAGAAATGACACCAGCCTTCAGATGCACAGAGTCCTTCAGGCCCAGCACGTCCAAAACTGGTTCTAGTTTACGTTTTCAACGTCTCCTGGGTTCCGCGTTGGTCATCAGAAAATGCGTCAGCTCCTGGCCTCTTACTTCAAGATAACTATTCCATGAAGGAATAAACAAAGTTTTGAGCTTACGCTCGTTCTCAGTGGACTCATAACAGCCTGTTATCAGTCCTTAGCTGGACGACATGCCCTTAGCGTGTGGCTAAACGTCCATCCAGCTCTTTGGGAAAGTTCACATCTCTTTTGAAGTTCCCAGCAAACTCTGAAGCGTTTCAGCAAAAGTTAGAACTTAAAAGAAGATCATGAGAGGAGTGAGACATGTGTTATCACGACCCAAGGTTACAGCCAGCAGCAGAGGAAAATGTTTAGAAAAAAAACAGAGAAAGCTGGAGCCCTTCTCCTGAAAAACAACGGATTAACTGTCTTCTGACTTTCTAAACAAAACCGTCGGGTCTCTCTGACCCGAGACTTCAACTTTAACACAGCAGTGAACACAGTAATACTCCATATTAAAAGAATAACAGCATATAACATATATCATGAAAATGACAAAAGTTATTCTTTTGATCACATCAGCCTAAAATCAAAGATAGAAATAGTCTCTTTTGGTGACTATATTCTCAGATTACAACTAATGGAATGATTTTGTGGTAAATGTCTTGCTTTACTGAGAGGTCAGTAAAGGTCATCTCTGGAACAGTTCAAAAGTACACAGGTGTATCAAAGTGGACACGGTCATGCCCATTACAGTGGACATAGACATTTTGGGGCCCAAGGCCAACCTTTCTAAAGGATCCCTCCCCCAAGTCTGACCAGTAGGCCCTGAGGGTGAAAGATTCTGTAGGACAGCCACAATTTTCATACTGCAATACTGTGAACCAGACAGTGGGGCAACACAAGTTTTTCCTGCTTTAATAAAATACAACTACCGGTATTCATTAAAATATTTGAAAAACCTTAGTTTTATTATTATAATTAAAAGCGCTAAAGGAAGTTTTACCATAACAGTCAACACCACTAACGATGTAAACTAATAATGACAGGGAAGAGGTGGGCAATATAGTACAAATATAATATTTTCCTAAATTAGCAGATTTTCACAACTTTACATCATTGTTCTTTTATATTGCATATTCCTCTGACGGTACAGCTGTAAGATCATTGTGGAGAAGTCAGTGTGTTTGAGAGAGGGGGTACTTGGAAGCAAATCTAAACATTGGTCCATTGTAAGTGTGGACAGGGAACTGAACTGGATGAAGGACGATGGACAAGAAGACGTCCAGGCAAGACGTCCAGGCAGGGAGACTTGTATAAGCTTTAAAAGGACAACAATTAAAAATTGTTTTATCTGTAAAACTTATAATTTGTCCCTTGCCTTTTCATATTTTCAATTTACAATGTTATTTGTACAACATATCAGTCTGAAGAGAGAAGAACGTGAATGAGTGTAACTGCAATCGTGAAAAGTTTAGAAATGTAAAAATCAAAATGAAAGTCCTAAAATATGATGAATCATATCAAGTCATTTGTGTGTGTGAGGGAATTCATTCAAACTTTATTTAGACAGATTAATCCCATTGAGCCTTAGGGACTCATTTACAAGAGAGACCTGATTTGAAGAGTGATGATGACAGTGGATAACAACGACAACAATAGACAATCATAAAAGAGGCATACAATTTTTTTTTTTTTTTTACAAGTTAAAATAAAATGGCAACCAAAATGACATTCAAAAGGA
>JBBPBX010053205.1:0-16298 GCA_038048925.1 Garcialebias charrua | reverse complement strand
TGTTTTCCACATTGGGTCACTGAAGAGGTCCTTGGGCGGTACTGGAAGGCTTCGCCGCCACCAGCGGGTCTTTTCCGTGGTGGGCCACGCGTGTCTTCCTTTGGGGGTGCAAAGCTTTTCCTTGGCAACCCCTCGCGGAGGGCTTCCGCCTGTGTGCGTCTTTGTTCCAGCCTGGCCTGGACGCGTTCCAATGCTCCCCCGAAGAGTCCCGTCGGCTCGATGGGGTGCTGGAGGAAAGTGGACCTCTGGTTTTCTGGGAGGTCCGACAGAGTTAGCCAAAGATGGCGCTGGGCGACAACTATTTCCGCCATTGCCTTGCCTTGGGAAATGGCTATTGTCCCCATCATGCGGAGCACGAGGTCCGAGGCACGGCGGGCCTCCTCCATGGCTTCCGTCGAGTCCTGCTCGTCTTTTGTTACCTGGATATGTTGGAGTTTTTCCACCAGGTATGCTTGCACCATGGTCGATGCATTCATTGCACGAGCGGCGAGGCCCTGAGCCTTGTAGCACTTCTCGAGTTGTTTCTCCAAAGCGCGGCAGGCTCTGTTGGGTAGCGTAGGTTTCGTCCCTGTGACTGTGGGAGCCAAGTGAGCCGCCAGAGTCTCCTCTATCGGGAGTGCGTTGGCGAGGCCTGCTGTCTCCATTCCCACGACGTCAAGGAGTCGGGATAATGGCAACATGATGGAAGCTCCGGGTTCCGCCCAGGAGCGTTTGAGCTCCATGAGGAAGTCCGGGAAAATTGGTAATTTCTCCGACGTTGTCGATTGCTTCGCGTAGAAGTAGTTTCCCGCTAGCCTCGTAGCCTGTTGGCGAGGCGTGGGGTCTGGCCACGTGACTTGCAAGGCATCTGCCGCCCTGTGGCACAGGTCAAACAGGGCAGGTACCGACAGGTCCAGTTCCGGTAAGATTTGCGCCAGGTTCTGGGAGGAATCAACAGTTTCCCCTTTGTGACCATATTCGGCGTCTTGGTCGGACACTTCAGGCGTCGAGTCCTCGGCGGCAACTGAGGAGTCCGACATGTTGTCCTCTCCGACTCGGCCGCTGCATTCCAGGTCCACGTTGTCAGGCTCCGGTTCAGGAGGGAGCACTTTAGTGCGACGTGCGACCTTCAGCGCCGCGTTTCTAGCCATGGATTTGGCCAACGCGTCAGCCCGTCGTTTCCTCACTACTGCCGACATTCGACGGCAGTGAGAGCAGGAGTCTGGGAATTCCAGCGCTTTCCTCGCATGCAGAATCCCTAGGCAGACAGGACAGGCCTCGTGGGTGTCCGTCGCCGAGAGGGAGTAGCCGCATCCGTTGGGGCATGGGCGCGAGCGAGGACTCGTCGTCTTGGTTTTCCTCCTCCTTGTCCTCCGTTTTCCCTTCTCGGGAGCCATGTCCGGCGAGAAGCGTCAAAGTTGTTCCTAGTTTTCTTTTATTTGAAGCCGTCTTCTCCGTTGTCTTGCTTTCGCTGGTTAGCCTGCTAATGGCTAGCAGGAGGTTGTGACGCAGTTAGCGCCGTTGAGCGAAAAGCTGCGGAAAGAAGAAACTTCGAAGGTGAGTAGAAAAAAGCTGGACCAGCTTACGCCAGCCCAGCAACACGCAGGAAAATTTCTCTGTACACTCAGTGTAGGGAGCAAGCTCACCTCAGTCGAGCGATGCGACAACAGAGAAGTCCCACGAAGTTCAGGTTTAAGCGAGGTGAAGGGCAAAAAGAGAAAGATGGAGGGGCGCAGGCCACTTAAGTACCCAGAGGACGGGGCCTCTGGCGCGGCGGTGACGCCCCTAGCCGTAAAGGCGTGAGTATATTCCTTCAGGTAATCGTGCGGGGGCGCAATTCTCATAGCAAGTATGTTGCACCGAGAGACCAACTGAAAGGGAACTAACTATCTATTAAAGTCACAGAACGGGCAGGAAAGTGTCAAATAACCCTGAACATCACGAGAGTTTTGTGTTGGTGCCGTGCTGCTTAAAACGTGTAGTCTTAGCTGCAGTGTGTAGCTGCGATGGGATTAAGACTTTTGTTTACCGTCGGGAAATAAACAGTCACGTAGTTTTCTCTACCATGTCCCTTTTAATTTAAATGCTCTGCTTTGTTATGTGGGTTTTTAGGTTAAAACCTTCATTCTCTGTCGCTGTTTGTAATGTAACCCCCCCCCCCCCAACTCTTCCTGGTTAAAGTGCACGCATTCTCCGGTAAAAAATATCCCTATTTGTAATATTGTGACATCTTGCTGGACTACTGAAATCGAGGAAAACGTGAATAACCATCACTTTATTGAGTAAATAGTTATTGTCGGTCGCAAACCATGGCAGTACAACAACAAACTCATTAGTGAAGGCATTCTCCGGTAAAAATATCCCAATTTTCATATGAAAGACTGGTTGCATATATATTATAATTGTTTTATGTTATAATAAATGTTTATCATGTGTTAAATTTTAGGCTGATGAAATATACTGGCTGGTTGTGTTATTCACTGGACACATTTTAAAATCACTTCGTATATTTGTATACTCTATGCACTTTTATTCACCTTTAATAGATAGACCTTTTGTTCACTGGATGTTCACTATTTTATATCCTACACTTTATTCCCATCATATATCTATTTGTGTGTTTTATAAATTGTTTTCACTTGTATTTTATAAAGCAGAGATGGAATACTTGTTTTCATGTGGTACAGCACTGAACAGGAAGGAGGGAACCATAACTTGTTTTTCTGCAGACAGAACAAAGGTAACTTTCAAGACTGGTACCAAAAGCCAGATAAAACTAGTTTTTACTTGAAAGATAAGAAATATGACTACCAGTATGTTGTTGCCATGGTAACCGTAGATTAAGCAGGTTGTCATCCAATCAGGGGAGAGCCTCCAAGAAGGGGGGCGGGTTCATGAAGGTTTGTATCATCTGGCAACAGGAAGTAGTGTAATAATATAGGCGGGTGATCAGTTTTACTGATTTACCTATATACTTGATGTAAATTGGGCAGGGTTTAGACTGACACAAAAATACATCAATAATTCATGGGTTCTCACTTTTTCAGATTAACTTATAAATCTGTGACTTGGTGATGGGATGTAAAAGACATGAAACATTAATTTATGTTGAAACAGCAGAACTGAATCATTTAATTAACAAATCATTAAATTACATCACAACATTTGTACATGCTAGATCGATCAGTTTCCTATAAATTTACTTCAGCAGATGAAATCACACGTCCGTAACTTCTAGGTACAACAGAACAAAGTTATGGGTCTTAGTACATATATAACTTATCTCTGCAGGCATTTTAGCTTAAGTTTGTTACTGGCTAGAATAACAAGAAAGTTTAAGGGAAGAGAAAACGGAGGATGAAAGAAAATGGAGGATATGGAGAGGTAATATCTTGATGTGTTTATAACCAGGAAAAGCACGCTCTTCGTCGGCTTCAGCTAGACTCTCGCCCGCGAGGAACAACGACTCTACCTTGCGAAGATTCTTCATCTCGGCTACGGTAAAGTAGATTAGCCTCAACGTACACAGACCGGCCGTCCGTGCTCAAGTTGTTCAGGCTTCAGCTCGTTCACCTTCCAGCGGCTTCCATGAGATCTGCGTCGACCTACCGAAGTAGCGACCTCAGTTCCAGTTTGGTTTTTCAATATAAAAGATTCCTTGAAGGAATTTCAGTAAAGTAAAGCTTAGAGCTTGAAGTGGACTTATAACTTAGCATGTTATAAGTCTTTAACTGATGACGTGGTCATTAGCGTTTTGACCAGCGTGCAAATCAGCTCCTTGGAGAAGAACATAGTTTGACTTCACCAGCAGACTGCGGGTAAGACAGGAAGTGGAACCTTAAAAAAGAATATGCTGGTGAAGATTCTCAGTCGTCCAGGACATGATAAATCAAAAAAGGCGTTCAATACAAGATCAACTGGACTTTATTTGTAACAGAAGACGTTTTGCTCATCATCCGATGAGCTTTCTCAAGAATTGAGAAAGCTCATCGGATGATGAGCGAAACGTCTTCTGTTACAAATAAAGTCCAGTTGATCTTGTATTGAACGCCTTTTTTGACTTAAAAAAGAAGTTGACCCAGTTAAATCCACTCCGCTCATTGGTTGTTACCCAGAGACTGGGAGGGATTTAGATCAGGTCAGAAGGTTTATCAAAAGTTAAAGGAGTGAAGATTATTCAGTAAAAGTGTTTAGAAAAGAGACAGAAACCTGTCGCCAGTTGATTAAACGTCTTGACTTTTGTAAAACAAATCTGAAAAGTTCAACTTGACATAATTCTCAACTTTGGACAGCCTTCTGATTCCTGTTCCACATATTAAGAATACATCAGCATATTAAAAATAACACTGCTCATACAAATAACAAATGATCATAAAAATGACAGAAGGTTATTCTGATTATATATTCTGAATTAACACAAATTAAAAGGAAGTCTCTTCTGAAAAGATATGTGTTTTGATTCAAATTATTAAAATAAAACAGTGGTAAAGTGTCCCACTGAGAGAATCAGTGAAAGGGTGTAAATCCAAGTCAGAGATGAAGGCCTGTATCACTACAGTCCCCCCTTTTGGAAGTCATCACCTGTCCATGGGGATGAGTTCCAACACAAAAGGATACCAAAAAAATGTATCTGACCTTGATGTAATCCAACAAGTGGAAAAAGAAAAATCAAAAATTATAATCCCATAGAGGTTGTTAATTCCATACTGTTCGTAGGTAATCCCATTGTGGTAAGCTTTTAATCCTCTGGAAAACCGAGTCTGTAATCCCTTGGAAAACTGAGTCTGTAATTCCTTAAAGGTAATTCCACAGCGGTAATTCCATAACGATTAGAGTCATTGATTTCATCAGCATGCTGAGGGGATCCCTCGATTGACGCAGAGGAGGCGACCCTTGGATGAAGATTGGAGACCAATGTTGGAGTTGCAGGTCTCCACATCGAAGGTTGTAGGCTGGTTGGTTTCCAGTCTGTGCCACGCTGGTTCTATGTGTCATGCATTTATGTGGGTTTAGGTGGGTTTATGATTGGGATTTTACATTAAGCCTTACCTATATGCACCTGGTATGTAAGCTTTCATGATTTAGATCAGCTACAAGTACCAACTAATGGGTGGACCATGCATCAAAAGTGAAATATAGGGATCTACGTCTATAGAAGTTTCAGGAGGGCTTCTGTAACGAAGGCCTCTTCTTCCAAATTATTCCTCCATTCATAACTTAGTTTTAGTTAAACTAAAATAGAAAAGAAAATATAGTTTGGTCTAATTGTATGTTGTCCTTTAGACGAATGATGTAGGTTTTTGTATTCCCTATAAATGTTGGAGTCTATGGCGAGACTCATTCAAAAATGAATAGATAACCTTAGAGAAGAATCGATCTAATCGGTTCGACTTCAAAGCTTTGAGACCAGTGTAGTTTATGGTACCTAGAGTACGGTAGCTTTAGACTACATTGACTCTTCAATGACTGAAGTTTAACAAATGAACTGCATGTTGGCATAGTTAAATCCATTTAAGTCTTTAACTAACATTAATAAAAACCTCTTTTGGTTAGGAGTGTTCAGAAAACAATACCCAATTTCAACAACAACAAAAGTAGCAATTAAGCAACTAGAAAACAACGTTTCACTGCTTCAACTCACCCTATCGTCAGACTCCAACGTGCTACACACAAGAAAAACAGGTCTTAGCTTTATAACCGATGTCAAATTAAATCCTACGGATTTAAACGGTTGTTAAGGTTAGTTTTTTGTTGTGGGTTTTTAGACAGCATTTCTAAGTTCTAGTTGGAGATGTTTCTTTTAGCAATTAATATAGTTTAAACTGTTTAGTTCATGTACTATCGTGTGCTTGGACTACCTTATTTTCCCATGAAGTCTGTGAGTTTGTGAGACCGTTGTCTTTTGTGGAGTTATTGAAATCTTTGTCTTTGTCATGGGCATGACCTAACATCACCCCCCTGTAGTTATGGGGGACCACAAACACAGGTGAGGACGTCCGTCCATAGGCAAAAATCAGGATGCCATGGTTTATTTTAAGCTGTTTGCGCAACTGAAAGAGGACTGAACACAGGAACCTTTTAGGTTTCGGCCAACGTTTCTTCTTACATTTACCTCTTTCTGAGTAATTCAGGTGTGTCTCAAACGTCAGCGCAGTCGCAAGTGTGTCTGATTTTTCAGACTGCGACGGGTCACTGTCATTGTTGTGTGTGTTTTCCCACTTCTTGACTGAAGAGGGGCTCTTTGAGTCTGTAAGAACTTTGTCATTTCTGATTAGTTCTAGACTCAAATGCTCTTGAACCAAGGTTTCATAGAAAGCTTGGCTGATTGCCGATTTATCTGTCCCAGGGGACAGTACAGCATCTTCGGTATGGGATCCTTGAATCTCCACACCTTTTACTACCTGTGGTAGGTAGTGTTCAGTGAGTGCTGATTGTTCCAGCTCGCAGAGGAGGTTCTCATGTTGGGCCAGAGTTGGGTCCAACTGTTGGGTCTCTTCTGTCTCACCTGTTTCTGAAGGTTCACTTACCGGGCTTGCAATCTCGGTTGGGGGTTCACCCGTGCCTTCTGTGGTACCTGCTGTTAGACAGTCAGTGTCATGACCTTCAGGATCTTGTTGACTGTCAGCATCATGACCTTCAGGATCTTGTTGACTGACAGAAATTTGTCTGCTGTCAACATTTTGGTTGTCAACATCTGTGCCAATGTTGATGTTATTGTTGTTAACTGTGTGCTCTGAGTATTTGTAAAAGATAGTGCTGCGCATCGCTGCAGGTTGGTCAATGTTGTTAGTGTCATTATCAATGATAATGCCACTCATTGTATCAGGTTGGTCATCCTCTGTAACATTCAAATATTCTAACAAACTACTTACTTCCTCTGTCTCTTCCGAGCAAAGAGGTGTTGGGCCTTTTTTCTGGAACTCATGTGACTCCTTGCCTGTCTCGGACTGTTTTGTTCAAGGTGCAGGGGGAGCAGGGCCATGTCTCGGGTGTTCCTGTTGGGACCAACCATTGTTCAATGGGTATAGGTGCCCATACTTCAACTTCTTTGGAAGTTCGCCCCACTTTAGACCTTAGATTCCACCCTCCTGGTTCGATCTGAACCACTTTGGGTCTCTTAGAGGGTGAACACCTACCTTTTGTGGTTCTTTGCTTGTCTTGGACTTTTCAATCTGAGGTGAACTAGGAGCAAGGCTCCGTTTAAACCACTGTGGGTCACTGTTCCAGCTGGCACCAACATTTTGTTGTTTGTCAGTTTGAAAATCTTGTTTATTCTCACTTTCTGTAGGAGAGAGAACCTCTTCTATTTTTAGCAACTGGGGTTTGACCATTTCACCTGGGCACACCTCTGAGGGTGTTTTGCTTTGCATGTGAGCCTCAAAAACATTTATAGTGCACTCTTTTATTTAATCAATGGTGTTTTTGTAATAAAAGTACAGCTTTTTAAAAAAAAGTCTTTATTTATTTCATATCCTAAAAACAAATTAATTATATATTTACAACAATTATATTTACAACAATTATATTTACAACACCAACAACAAAAAGAAAAGAAAACCAATACAATGAAATTAAAGGTAGCAGAGAGAAGAAAATAATTCTTAGCATAGGGTGGAGATTGAAGCTGAAAAGAAGTTTAAAATACTCCTCTTCCTGCATGTCTGGTTCATTTCGGTCACCAAAATAAGCTTTGAAGATTCTATCATGAAACAGTAATGGGTGTTCAACTTTCTCTTGCAAGATGTGCTTCGCAGCTAGGCATCCACCATGCTTAGTGGGAGTTTCTGCCATTTCGGACTGTTCCGTTCGAGGTGCAGGAAAAGGGTGTAAATCCAAGTCAGATATGAAGGCCTGTATCACTACAGTAGCGTCAGACAATTCATTCATTCAACCTTTATTTAGTCAGGTAAATCTTATTGAGCCTCATGGGCTCATTTACGAAAGCGACCTGCTAAAACTAAAGAACGATGAACAGCAATGGTAGAATTTCCTTAAACAATAAACAATAGAAAACAAAAGAGAGAAAAAAACAAAAGAGAGAAATACATTTTTTTTAACAAAGTATCAAAAAACTAGCAAAACATTATAAGGTAGACGTATAAAATCAAAGACAGGAACAAATCTGCATTGGTTTTTGCCAGGATTCCAACAGATTCTGAAAACCATTTAGAGAAGTCAAGGTCGAGAGCTTCAGATCTTTTTGTAAGATATTCCATGAAGCAGGAGCGGAATAGGAGAAGGCCCTTTTTCCAAGTTCAGTCCTCACTGACAGAACACTGCAGGTAATCAAAAGCTTGGGCTGAGCAACTTCTCAAGTGAAGTAATGCCTCCGTTGTCTCCCAAAATGCATTTTGGAACTTTGTTTTTGTAATGCTTTAACTGTGGTGTGTATTAAATCCTCTTTAAACTAAGGTGAAGTCTCCTGCGAGTTGCCTGGTCTGGTCTACGAATGCGCGGAAGGGAAGGACCCCTCATTAGTTTGATGTAAACCCTTGCCAGGATGTGTGCAGCCGCTGGTTTTGTAAAATGCTACACCTGTCACATGTTCTCAGCAGCTCACAATTTTTGCTTGGACCTTTCTGCCCCTCTTCACTATGTCAAAGTTTGGACAATGGTCAATGTCATACCTTGTTATTTTCCTTATTCAGTTGGAAAGTTTGATAATTTATTTATGGAGTAGTGTGGGTTTCATAGCCTGACAAGTTAAAATGTTTTAGTCAAGTCATCGTTATTTATAGAAGACAGTTAAAACAGATAAACTGCTATCAAGGTGCTTCACAAACAACATCTAAGAGATTAAAAAAAATACAACAAGTTTAATTGGTTTCATATGTTGTTCTCTGTTGTGCTGTCAACAGCCTAATCAAGTAATGGTAGTATTTTATTTCTCACATTTTCTTGGGGCTAGATAAGATGTCAACGAGGGCCTTACCAAAACTTAATCTATTTGATGTTTTAATGATATCAACTCCTCCCCACCTTTTAAAATACCCATCTTCTTCTCCCGATTCAGACTTTCACACTGAGTTTGCTCACAAAAACTACAAAATAGCAAATATTCCCAGTGTAATGAAATAAGACCGTATGCGGCCACCAAATGTAATGAAATGATGTGGCGTAAGGTATTTAAACACTTACTGGACCACCATTATTGTAGATACGCAGGTCTGAGCAGATTTTATCCTGCACAAACTGCCACCAATGCACGAGTTCTTCCTTTTTCCGATACTAAATTGCTTTTACTGTAATTAGGAAAAATGTAATTTCACAAGGGAATCCAACTTATGTTGGTCTACCAGAAAATAGACCTTTTATTGAAACTATCACAAAATTACATTAAACATTTGTATCGATATTAGCTCTGATTTAATAACTACGTTGACAAGAATTCAAATTAAAACAAACAGACAGTTTAAACTTAACTGTTGGCACATTACTTGACAGATTAAAGCTTATGAAAAATAAGAAATAGGAGGAAGAAGATGAATGGAAGCTAAGTTAACGGAAGTTAATTATTTTGAAAACAACCAGGGTGGCAAGCTTTCCCATACGGGTCTTAGCTGGGCTTCTCACACGTGCAGCATACAAACAAGCCTCTTTACCTGGTGACGAGACGTCTTGCGAGGTGAGGACTGAGAAGTTTGTGGACACTAACGGACTGTGTTGTCCAGTGAACGTCCAGATGACTTCGTGCGTGTATATCTGGATCAGACGAGCGGGAGCACGCTTTCACCGGCAGGAACAGGCCCCAATCGCACTGGCTGAACTTTCAAAGTAAAACTTCAGAAAACAAATTCTTCCAGAAATGAGTGAAAGGATCACAGTAAGGCTTTACTATGATTCCAGCTGAAACGTGGGTCGAGTTGACACATGACCGGAACGTCTCCAGCTTTTTCAGAGGAGAGAAAACCAGTTGTCAGTTAGTTCTCTCCAAAAACCTAAAGAAAAAATGCAGGAAGTGCCCTTTAAGAAGGGGGTGTGACTTAGTCACATACTTCCTGCTGATTGGCTGTCCATCACTAGAGAAGGAGTGACTTTGCAAGTGAGTGAGTTTGAGTGACAGATGATAGGGTAGACAAAACATAGAAAACATACGTGAGAAGATGCAGGTGCATGTGACCAAGCAATGTAACTTGTTTTGAGAACAGATTCATTGTTTTTAGAAAGGACGGGAGACCGAAAGCAAGCTATGTCTAGCACTTTTCCTTCGAAACAAAAACAGTTCAAACAAATACGAAGGATTGTTCATTCAACTTTAGACACTTATTCTGCATAGAGCAGACAGTTTAAAGCACGATCATTCTGAGATGTTCTCTTAACTTTGTCATATTTAAAATATACCAGCTTAGTAAAATCATCATTGAAATGACAAAAATACTGTTTGATCAATTCTGAATTAACACACATTAAAGAGAAAGTTCAATCTGATTAATTAGTGTCCATTAATTCATAATAATTGTTAACCAATATAAGTGTCCAATCGTCTCCTTGAGGGCTTCAAGAAGGTGTAACACTTAGAGTTTCAAAGAGATGCAGAGAGGTGTACTTGAAGGTCAAGCCTAAAATATCAGAGGTCAGGTGTATCACTACACCAGCAAACTAGATATTTTACTCACTAAATATCTTTTCCACCCACACTTATTTAACAAACACTCCCTTTGTGGGTCGTTCAAAAATTCCATTAATTCCTGTTAACCCCTCTCTCACTCTTTGCAGCCTCGCTGCACGCTTCCCTACAGTATATTTCATCAAGGCTAAGAGTTGATTTTTCTCAGTTCATTTCCTTACACCAGGGGCGATTCTATAAGCTTTTTTTAGGGACCTTAGCCCCCCAGTGTTGACAAAGGCACTTGGCTTGAACAACACAGTGGGTATTAGCTAGAGATGGGGCCGATCCGGTATCGGCATCCAATACCAGCATAATTTAAGTGTCTGATATTTCCGATCCAATCTGCTGATATTTCCGATCCAGCTTCAAAGAGCACTTGTGTTTCACCATATTCTGTGACTGCTGTCTTAACATTGTGTGAGTTAAACCTAATGACAACACTCTGGGCCTCACAACAGGAAACACCCAAACTTCAATAGCACACAAGAGGCAGGTCTATATCACAGACGTCCTTCTCACTCATGGTGCAGCTGGAAAACTGAAAAACCGCTAAGCATTATGGGGAAGACAACACAGTCCACTCCCCTTAACCACTTACAGAGTGGATTTTGTTGTCTTTCCCATAATGCTTAGCAGTATTTTAGTTCCCTTTCAGTCAAGTTCTCTCGGTGCAACATACTTGCTATGGGAATTGCGCCCCCGCGCGATTACCTGAAGGAATACATTCACGTCTTTACGGCTAGGACGCGCTGCACGGCCATGGCCCGAGCTTCCGCCTCGCCAACAGGTCACGAGGCTGGCAGGAAACTATTTTTACTCAAAGCAGCAGGCCGCCACGAGGCAAAGGATGCCCGTGTTCCCGGACTTCCTCACAGAACTAACTCGCACCTGGGCTCAACCAAGAGCCCCCATGCTCTTACCCCTCTCACATTTCCTCGACGTGGATGGGATGGATGAGGTGGGAATAGCCAACGTGCCTCAAATTGAGGACACACTGGCATCTCACTTGGCTCCTAAGTCATCCGGGACAAAACCAACTCTCCCCAGCAAAGCTTGTCGAGCTTCAGCGTCTCTGCTCGAGAAGTGCTACAGAGCTCAGGGACTCGCGGCACATGCGATGAACAGGTCTGCGTTGATGCAGGCTTACCTGGCTGAAAAACTACAACAGCTCCAGGTAACGACGGACAAGCAGGCTGCCGCCGACTTGCTAGATGAAGCCCGCAGGGCAACAGACTTTGTGCTCTGCATGATGGGGACAGCCGCTGTTGCTCAAGGCAGAGGCATGGCGGAAGTGGTCATTGCGATTCGCCATCTGTGGATGACTTTAACGGATCTCCCTGAGGGACAAAAGGTGCCTTTTCTCCACCACTCGATAGAGCCGACGGGATTATTTGGTAAAGCTTTGGAGCGAATTCAGACCAAGCTGGACCAAAGGCGCAGACAGGCTGAAGCTCTCCGGGTGGGCATTCCCCGGAGAAGCTTCGCCCCTCCCCCCAAGGGAGTCTGCTGGAGGCAGACAAGCGCAGCCTCGACACCGCTCGGCAACGCGTGCCCCACCGCAGAAGCGGCCGGCGTACGAGGAGGAGCCTCGGCAGAGACCACCGCATGGCCCACCTCGCACCGAGCACGCATGGAGCAAAAACAGGTTTGTCCCCCGCCAGGCGGTCAGACACAGGGCCTCCTTGGTGAACCAGGACACTAGACAAAAACATGCCTGATGAACCAGGTCCACATTTCCACATTACACGATCACCCGCCCACGCGGTACTGGGAATGATCCCTTTATGTCCAGACTTTATTTGTAACACGGTACAAAGAGCTGGTAAATCTGTCGCATGCACAAACCATGTTTTCCCTGCTGTGAGTGACATAAACTCATGCATGTCGATGCACATAAGCACGAATAAAGCTCATAAAACAGCCCTTCTCTGTTTTAGTGACTCTCAAAAAAAAAAAACACAAGCAACTTCAGCAGAACAGGTCCCTTTGGCCTGCCAGCCAAAATAAAGGGATAGGGCCTACCCCCCTGCCTCACGGCTCACTGGGTGTTAGCCTAATCAATGAACCCCAGCAGGGTGCCTCTGCCCCATCTCTAGAGGACAGGTACAGAGGTGTCTGCAAGAAGGCCCCCCACCCCTCATGGAGACAGGTGAGGGGGGGTCACGTGCTCCAGTCCCCGCTCCATTGTGAACGAAGGGGTGGTCAATACACTAACCAAGCAAACACGTGACATGTCTGCACCTCAGGGAGGCGCGCCAACAGAATCTAACAACGGGGGGCCACGTCAGATGCCCATAGGCGACCACAAGCTTCACACGTTCACAAAAGCAATTGTGTTCAAGCTGCTGTGTATGTAAATAAATCAGAGCTGAATCAGATTCCTCTTCCTGTTATTTGAAGGGAACTGGGCTCTTTATCACCAAACAATCTAAAGTCTGCCAAGCTCAAAGAATCATCTCCACGTTCTCACGTTGAGCTGTCCCTTTATTATTAATGAGTGACACGCAATGTCCAAGCAGTGATCCGGCAGCACAGTGACCTTCCCCACTGTGCTGGTTCAGATCTGCTCTCAAACAAAATTCTCCCGACGGGTGAAACACAGACCCTGGCCGGTTTGTCTGGTCCCGAAGCTCTGTTAAGGCCGAGGACCAGTAAACTGGACCCATCCCCCCAAAAAAACGGATTGGGGTCAGGAGATCTGCTCGTTTACAAAACTCGCAGTTTCTTAGTCCCATGACCCCAAACAAGGAGAGAGAAAACAGACATTCTGCTCCACTTCTGTCTAACAAGGACGACAGGTTGTGTCTGCCCTCGATCACTCTCGATCAGAGCAGCCTGATAGCACACTGGGAAGAAGGCCCTCTTCCCAACCTGGTTGTCCCCCAGGGGTTCACAGCCTCCAGGACCCTTGGAGGGGAACTGGATACATCAACTACTCTTTTTCAGGGTCAAACTATGCCACCGGAAGAAGCAGTCCCGCCGTTTAGGCTGGGAGCTGTTAAAAATGTCAGCTTGTTGGCAGAAAAGAACAAGCTGATGGCATCAGGCCTGCCGGAAAATGTGGTAAAAACCATTCAAAATGCCTGTGCTGTGTCAACACAGTCTCTATACGCACAGAAATTGTGTATTTTTTAAGTTTGTTGCTCGGAAAGAAATATTATTTCTTACGCATGCGACTTGGCTCAGCTCCTGACTTTTCTTCAGGACTTACTGGAAAAAGGTTGTTCTTTCTCAACGATTAAAGTTTTCCTATCAGCTATTTCAGCCTGTCACGAAGGCTGGGGACACAGGACACCTGGCGCGCATCCAATCATAATAAGATTTATGAAAGGTGTGCTTCGGACTAAACCACCCAGCAGGATCCTGACCCCTGGTTGGGATCTTGGCCTGGTCTTGGGGGCTCTCTGTGACCTCCCATTCGAGCCACTGAGCGAGGTTAAGATAGATTTATTATCTTATAAAACCGCTCTACTCTTGGCACTTTTCTCGGCGAAACGCGTGGGTGACCTCCATGCATTGTCTGTACATCCAATGTGTACCAGATTCGCCCCTGACGGGTCAAAGGTCACCCTAAGGCCTAATCCCACACCCCCAACGTCTTGACTTTGAACCATAGGAGTCTAGACTTTGATCTCTCCTCCTTCCCACCTGCTCCTGTCCTCACTCAGGAACAGGAAAGGCTGAAGGCTCTCTGCCCCGTGAGAGCTTTACGCACTTACATGCAGAGAACAGCCGAATGGAGGAAAACAAATCAACTGTTCGTCTGCTTTGCAGCACCTGCTACCGGAAAGGCCCTATCAAAACAACGCCTCTCACATTGGGTGACTGAGGCCATTAAAAGGGCGTACAGTAGCAAAGGTCAACAGGTGCCCTCTGGAGTGCACGCTCACTCGACTAGGGGCTTGGCCACTTCGTGGTCACTGTTCAAGGGTGTACCAGTTGCAGACATTTGTGCTGCTGCGAACTGGAGCTCATTAAACACTTTTGCAAAGCATTATAGTTTGGATGTTACTGCCTGTGATGTCACTCAGGCTGTTCTTTCTAACACACAATAGAAAGTAGCCTTGAGATGCCTGCTGGCCAAGGCAGACGTTCACACTAGCATGCATTTCACTGAGCATTTCAAGGGCGTGAATGAATTACGTTCCCATAGCAAGTATGTTGCACCGAGAGAACTTGACTGAAAGGGAACTGAAAGTTATGCACCATAACTCATGTTCCCTGAAGGAAGGGAACGAGGTGCAACATATCTGGCCCTTTTCAATGCTGAAAGCTCGGTGAAGTGCAATTTTGGAGAAAGATGGATGGGCGTCAGCCGCTTAAATACCCAGAGGGCGGGGCCTCTGGCGCGACGTTGACGCCCTAGCCGTAAAGGCGTGAATGTATTCCTTCAGGTAATCGCGCGGGGGGGCAATTCCCATAGCAAGTATGTTGCACCTCGTTCCCTTCCTTCAGGGAACATGAGTTATGGTGCATAACTTTCAGTTTTGCAGCTGCACCATGAGTGAGAAGGACAACTGAAAAAACGCTAAGCATTATGGGAAAGACAACACAGTCCACTCCCCTTAACCACTACGGGAGTGGATTTTGTTGTCTTTCCCATAATGCTTAGCAGTATTTTAGTTTTCCAGCTGCACCATGAGTGAGAAGGACGTCTGTGATATAGACCTGCCTCTTGTGTGCTGTTAAAGTTTGGGTTTCCTGTTGTGAGGCCCATAGTGTCTTCATTGGGTTTAACTCACACAATGTTAAGACAGTAGTCTCAGTTCAAAAAAATCATTATTTCAGCCTCATATACCTGAACCGTATCGGATCGGAAAGTGTCAGTATCGGCCGATACCCAGATTTATCGGATCGGAAGTAAGAAATGTGGATCGGTGCATATTAGCATCAGAATTATTGTAGGGGGTGTATTGGTGTGAGGTCTGTGGGTCCTCCCCCATAACTTTTTGAATAAAGTAGCTGCTGTTTCCTGTATTCTGGTGTATTTTAACAGGTTTTAAAACATCTATGTTTACCTACATAAGTAAATCCTTGATTCAATAACTGTTTTAGAAAATATGGCACAAAAATAAGTAGCACTAATCTTTTTGTTTGTCTTTAATTTAATTTAATTTTCTACCTAACACAGGAAGCTGTTAGCTCTGGAAGCAAGCTGTTAAACAGATTTGGACACAAAGACCCTCGTCACACGCTTCAAAAGAGCAGGTAAGATACATAAAATCTTGTATTCTCTGCTGGTGAGGCTGTTAAAATAATTATAAAATATGACAAGTGAAATAAATAAAGAAAAAATGAGCTACTGTGATGTATAATTGCAAAGGTAACATTTTCTTAGTTTCAATTGTAAATCTCGTCTTTTTGATTAAATATTGATTTTGATTACACTTACACTATTACACTTTTATTATTCCATTTTATGCTTATGTTTATTAAATGTTTTAGTGTTTTAGTGTTTAAATGGTTACTGTTTCACAGAGGGACTGAGAGAAATGCGATTTCAATCCTGTGTATGTCCTGTACATATTGCAGTTTTTACAATAAAGTTGACTTTGACTTTGACTTTGAATTTACTAAGGAAAAGTTCAGCTGACACATACCTTTGCTATAATTTCGAGCAAACAAATAACTGTTTGTTAATCTTAATGTACATGTGTTTCAGTGGTTCCTGCCTCTGTTTAGAGCTGATTAAAAGAAGAAGCTCCTCAAC
>JBBPBX010053203.1:0-23929 GCA_038048925.1 Garcialebias charrua | reverse complement strand
AAGGAATACACATGGAGTAATAAAGATGGATCCAGAAGATCACGTATAGATTTTTGGCTTATTCCCAACAGCATAAATAAAGACAATGTTGACGTTAACATCCTAACAACACCTCTAACTGACCATAAGGCTTTGACAATAAAAATTAATTTTATCATTGGAGAAAATTCTTGTTCAAATATCTGTTACTGGAAAATGAATAACTCTCTACTACATCACAATTGTGTAAAACTAGAAGTAGAAAGACTTGTTAAGGAATATTGGGACAAAGCACAAAAAGAAAATGTTTACAGTTCTAACTGGGAGCTCTTGAAATTTGAAATTTCTAAATATTTTAGAAGATATGGTAGTCTCCACGCTAAATCAAAACGCATATTAGAAGAAGTCATATCTGAAATCTCACTGCTTACTAGCTTGCCTCCAGACAGCTTAAACGAACAAGATCTTTTAAAATTAACAGAACTTCAGAATAAACTAGACAACATTTATAAAACTAAAGCAGAAGGAGCTTTTGTAAGATCTCGACAAAAATGGCTTGAACAAGGAGAGCAAATGTCTGCTTACTTCTTTAAACTCGAAAAATCACAGGCAAAATTTAACTCAGTCCTTCAACTAAGCATAGATGGATCCATCACAAACAATAAAAAAGACATTTCCAAATTCTGTTATAAATATTACTCTGACCTATACAAAACTAAATTTAGTGAGGATGCAATGTATACTTTTTGTAACTTTTCTACCAAGATCGACACAATCAGTGAAGATGACAAGTTATATTGTAACTCTTTAATCACAATACAGGAAGTCAATCAATCAATCAATCACCTTTATTTAACCAGGTAGAGCCCGTTGAGATCGAGATCTCTTTTACAAGGGTGACCTGGTCAAGTGGTCAGCAGCACAAGATGAAGTGACCGATGCAATTAGTCAGCTAAAAAGCAATAAGTCACCTGGTAATGACGGTATTACATCTGAATTTTATAAACTTTTCTCTGATTTATTATCACCTTTTCTACACAAAGTTTATGCAGAAAGCATCTTAAACACAACTCTTCCCACCAGCATGACTCAAAGTGTCATATCCTTAAACCTCAAAAAGATCTTCTTCAATTAGACAACTGGAGACCAATTAGTTTACTAAACAATGATTATAAAATTTTAGCAACAGTGTTAGCCAAAAGGTTAAAGGGAGTTTTGCACACAATCATAGATGAAAATCAAACAGGGTTTATGAAAGATCGGTGCATCTCAAACAACATAAGGCTGGTTTTTGACCTGATAGATTATTCCGAACTGATTAATGATGACAGTTTTATATTATTCCTTGACTTTTTTAAAGCCTTCGACACTGTCGAACACCCATTTATCTTTTACTGTCTAGAAAAGTTAGGTTTTGGAGAATACCTGTGTAATGCTGTTAAAACGCTTTATGCCAAAGGAAATAGCTCTGTTAAATTAAGTAATGGCACTACAACTAGGTTCTCTCTTGAGCGTGGAATAAGGCAAGGTTGTCCAGTATCGGTGTACCTCTTTCTTGCTCAAGTTTTCTGTCGATTTATAAAAGCAAGTCTAATCAAAGGCATTTCTATTGCTGAAGGAAGTATTCTTATAAGTCAGTTAGCTGATGACACAGCTCTATTCTTAAAAAATATTTTACAAGTTCCAAAAGCTCTCCAAATTATTGAAATATTTTCAAAAGCCTCAGGTCTCTTCTTAAATTTAAAAAAATGTGAATTATTTCCCCTAAAAAACTGTAATATGGCTCAAGTAAATGGTATTGAAATTAAGGAAAAGGTGACATATTTAGGAGTACAAATAATCAGAGTCAGAGTCAGAGAGTCTTTATTGTCATTTGCACCGCATGTGGTACATGTGATGAAAACGAGATTATGTACACGGGGTCCCAGTTACATCCAACAACAAATGCAAGAGAAAAACAGTAATAACATCTAGAATTAACTAAGAAAAACATCAACTAGTAATACACTAAGCCTAATATAGTGGGAATAAACAGCAGCACGAACATGAGTTTGTATGAGCAGATGGTCACAGATGAACACAGATAAACACAGCAACAAGAAAACAGATCAGCATCAGCATGATGTGATATTTTGCAGTGTTTATTTTTTATTTTATTTTTATTTATTCATGAGTCTAACAGCCTCAGGGTAGAAGCTGTTCCTCAGTCTAGTGGTTCTACACTTGATGCTCCTCAACCTCCGTCCTGAGGGGAGTGGGGCAAAGAGTGAGTGTGCTGGATGAGTGAGGTCTTTCATGATGCAGGTGGCTCTTTTCCTGCATCTGGAGGTGTAAATGTCTGTGATGGTGGGGAGACTGACTCCAACAGACTTCTGTGCAGCCTTCACCACTCTCTGTAGAGCTTTCCTCTCTTCAACTGTGCAGCCTCCATGCCACACGTTGATGCTGGAGCACAGGACGCTCTCCACTGCACACCTGTAGAACGAGGTGAGAACTGGGCTGCTCAGACCAGCACGTCTCAGCCGTCTGAGGAAGTAGAGTCTCTGATGACCTTTCTTGATCAGGCTGGTGGTGTTGTTGCTCCAGCTGAGGTTATCATTCATGTGTACACCCAAGTATTTGTAGCTGGAGACCACTTCCACTGCAGACCCACCTATTTTCAGTGGGGCATGGGTGTGTTTGTTCCTTCTGAAGTCCACAATCATCTCCTTTGTCTTCTTCACATTCATGTGAAGATTATTCTCTTTGCACCAGCTCTCCAGATGTTCCACCTCCTGTCTGTAGCTGGACTCATCATTGTTTGTGATGCATCCCACCACCGCTGTATCATCTGCAAACTTAACAATATGACAGCCTGGAAGTGTGGCTGTACAATCATATGTGAGCAGAGTGAACAGAAGGGGGCTCAGCACACATCCCTGAGGAGAGCCAGTGCTGAGGGTTATGGTGGAGGAGGAGAAGTTGTGGATCTTCACGGACTGTGGTCTGTCTGTTAAGAAGTCTAGTACCCAGTTACAAATAGAGGGGCTTAGTCCAAGTGTAGATAGTTTGTCTATCAGAGTTTGGGGGATCATGGTGTTGAAGGCAGATGTGAAGTCCACAAAGAGCAGACGCACGTATGAGTCCTTCTGATCCAGGTGGGTGAGAGCAGTGTGGACCACGGAAGAAATGGCGTCCTCTGTTGATCGGTTCTCACGGTATGCGTATTGATGAGGGTCCTCGTTGATGTTGACGGTTGCCTTGATGTGGGACATGACCAGTTTCTCAAAACATTTAGCGACTATCGGGGTGAGGGCCACCGGTCTATAGTCATTCAGACCAGTCACTGTGGAGCTCTTTGGGACTGGGATGATGGTCGCGGTCTTCAGGCAGGTGGGAACTGACTCCAGTGCAAGTGAGGTGGTGAAGATGTCAGCCAGCACCTCACAGAGCTGGTCCGCACATTCCTTCAGAACTTTCCCTGGGATGTTGTCTGGTCCGGTTGCTTTATGAGGATTAATCTTTCTGAGACTACCTCTCACTTCTGCTGCGGACACCCTGAGATGCTCTTCATCTGCTATTTCTTCTTTCCAAAAACCATCTAGGAAGCTGCCTGATTACTTTGCTTTACCCAGGAATGGGAAAATAAAGCCTTTCTTTCCAAGAAACACCAGAATTCAACATCTACTTCGTGTGCTGAACGTGGTTCTGTACATGGTGACTATCATCACCACACAAATGTTTGGTGGCTGGCTGGCAGCGTGGGAACGCTCAGCTGCGCTCCCACTGGAGGAACACGCCGCGCCGCTGGACACCTGGAGTCAGTTCGTGCTGTTTAATCACGTCTTGGATCAAGGGAAAGTGCTCGTCCCGTGTACAAGATGTCAGAGCGGACCGAGGACACCGTTGACACGCGAAACAACAAACCGGGAAAGTGCTACTCTCTTCTGCATCGTTCTTCTACTGTGTGGAGACGTGCACCTGAATCCTGGACCCGTGGATTTACCTGCGGCTCCACTGAAACATCAGCAGGTAGACGCCCTCCTCTCAGGAGTACGAGGTGATGTCACAAACAATTTGACAAAAACACTGACAAACACGACTTTCCTGCGACCTACAAACGCGCTACAGACTATCGTAATTCACAAACAGAAGGAGACTAAACTTTTTCAAACGGTTAATCATGCCCGCGTCCTGTGGAATCCCAACAATAAACCTAAGGGGATCTTCGGAGGACATATTAACATCCGGAGCATCATATCTAAGTCTGAACAGATTAAACATTTACTGACGGATTCAAACCTGGACTATCTCTGCCTCACAGAAACGTGGTTATGTCCTACAACTCCGTTATCTGTGTTCACTGTTTCTGGATATAAAACTTATAGACGCGACAGGGGGGAGGGGAGGGGTGGAGGGGTTCTGATATATGTCAAAGAGAGTTTCCAAAGTAATGAAATCAATATAAAGAACGATGAATTAGAATGTGTAGGAGTTACAATTACGCTTTCTCCTGAAATGTCTTTTGTTGTAATTGCCATTTACCGCCCCCCAAATGCCACAAGCACATTTTTTACAGAACTATCTAAAATGCTTAAAATGGTTGAAGGAAAAGAGGTTCTACTAATGGGAGATATGAACCTAAACTGGGTTGATAAAGCACGCAAAAAGAACCTTAATGAAATAATGAAATCTTTCCAGATGAGACAGATCATAAATAAACCCACAAGAATAACAAAAACTTCTCAAACACTCATAGACTTAATCTTTACAAACAAACCGGAAAGGATAATGAAAACATATAATTTAATAACTGGATTATCTGATCATAACCTTACACTAGCTGTCAGAAAATTAAATAAAACAAGATACAGGGACCAAAATCAACCAAAAAATACTCAAAACTTATATTTTATCTCAAAGAAGGATTCGTCTCTATTGGAAAATGAATTAAAGCAAACAAACTGGAATGATATAATAGAAAACAAGTCATGTGAGAAAGCATGTAATGATTTAACATCAATCTTAAAAAATATTTTATTAAAATACACAAAGACGAAAAAAATAAAACAAAAAAAACAAAGCTTGCCATGGTTCAATAGTGAACTCTGGGAATTGATGAAGAAAAGAGATGCCTCATTAAAAAAGTTTATCAAAACTAGATTAACTACTGACCATTTAATATATCGAAGTCTGAGAAATAAAGTCACCACATTACTTAGAAAAACAAGGGCCAACTTTTTCCTTAATCTAATTAAAGATGCAAAAGGAAATAGTAAATTGTTGTGGAGAAACATTGATAAATTTCTTGGAAATGAAAAAAACACTCGACATGACGTGCAGCTTAAAATAAATGATACTATTCAAAATGATGATGTAACCTTAGCAATATATTTCAATGAATATTTTATTAATTCTGTTCAACGACTGGCTCAGCTGTTTCCGGCACCTTGCTCCTTCAATTCTCTGGTCTGTGATGCATCTGCCTTTAGTTTAACACCTGTTAATGATGCAAAAGTGGAAAGGATTATTGGACAACTTAATAATAGCAAAGCAAAAGACCTGTATGGGTTAGATAGTATATTTCTAAAAACACATAAGGACAGTCTAATCCCAGTGTTGACAAAAATAATAAATCAGTCTATTAGAGATGGTATATTTCCCGATGCATTAAAAACTGGCATTGTCACGCCCATATATAAGTCTGGAGACAAACTAGAGGTCAGTAACTATCGACCGATTACCATCCTCCCCGTCATCTCAAAAGTCTTTGAAAAGGTCGTAGCAGAGCAACTAATTGAACACCTTGAAACCAAAGCTTTTTTAAATCCTTTGCAATTTGGTTTCAGAAAAAAATACTCAACAGAGACGGCTTGTTCCTACTTCCTTGAAGAAATTAAATCAAAGCTAGACCAAGGAGGTGTAGTGGGTGCCGTGTTCCTAGACCTGCGAAAGGCTTTCGATACTGTTTCCCACAGCATTTTAATAAGCAAACTATCAAATTATGGACTGTCTCGTCAGACAATAAACTGGATTACATCATACCTAAGTGGCAGGAAACAATGTGTTCGAGTAAATCACACACTGTCCCCCTTTCAAGACTGCACCATGGGAGTTCCGCAGGGCTCTATTTTAGGGCCGCTGCTTTTTAGTCTATACATCAATGATCTCCCCTCAATGTGTGATATTAATATCATCATGTATGCGGACGATACTGTTTTGTTCACTCATGGAAAAAATATAACAGAAGTGGCCACAAAATTGACAGGAGAATTGAAAAAGGTTGCTGCCTGGCTACAAAACTGCTGTCTCACATTAAATGTAGAAAAGACAGTTGCAATGTACTTTACAAACAGAAATAAATGTTTGGATTATCCTGATATCCATATAAATGGGGAAAAAATAAAAAATGTAAACAACTTTACCTATTTAGGTGTTACCCTTGACTCAAATTTGAATTTTAGAGACCATGTAAAGAAACTGCGCAACTCTTTAAAATTTAGTCTGGTGAACTTCAGGTACATACGAGGATCTCTTACTACTGAGGCATCATATATGTACTTAAACTCTATGATTTTCTCGCGTTTTCTGTATTGCATGACTAGCTGGTCACAGGCTAGTAAAACAGCTCTAAAGCCTCTTGAATCAATGTTCAAAAGTGCAATAAAAATTCATGATAGGAAATCCAGACAATATCACCACTGTCATATTCTTTTCAAATATGATCTTTTAAACTTTGACAATTTAATATTTCATGCAAATATTTGTCTACTTTTTAAAATCATCCATGGTATGGCTGCTCCTCCTCTAAGAAGGTTTGTCATATTGAACTCAGAAAAAACAACTCGAGTCACAAGGGCGACCTCTAGAGGAGAGTGCAGCATCCCTAAATGTAGGACCTCTTTTGCTAAATCCGTCTTTTCTGTTGTTGCCATGAGTCAGTGGAATATTCTGCCTACTGAGATTATAAAATGTACAAGTTTCCCAACGTTTGCACATCTGACAAGGAAATGGCTTTTATCAAAGCAGGTTTGCACCCACCAGTGATGACTGTGTGTGAGTGAAAGTACAGTTTGTAGGTTTGTTTGAAGAAGTGTGATTATGTATATATGATGTGTATGTGTGTGTGTGTGTGTGTGTGTGTGAGTGTGTGTGTGTGTGTGTGTATGTGAACAAACTGGTAGTGCGTGTGTGTGTGAGAGAACTGGTGAAATTTTGAAAGTTTTTAATGTATGGTATATTTGAGGGGCGAGGTATGATATGTATGTAGTATATATTGTGTCTGTATTTGTGTTTAATGGTTTTCTCATCCACTTACAAAAATCCGTTACTCTTGTTAAACATCAACCTGTCCGGGGACTACAGGCGGAAATTAGTATTATTACTATAACCTGGCACAATGCATCTTTCCTGTTTTTGTAGGTCAATGTATTGTTGTGCACTGTCCCTGAGAAAACAAATAAATCATCATCATCATCATCTGGTGATGAGGTGAGTCTGGTGCTAGCTGGTCTGTTAGGATCATCAAAACGTGCATAAAACTTATTGAGGGCATCAGGCAGAGATGGGTCCTTGGGACATTGTTTGTTCTTGCCTTTGTAATCTGTTATGCATTTAATACCCTTCCACATGCTCCGTGGGTCTTGTGAGGTGAACTGTCCCTCGATCCTCTGTGCATACGTGGCCTTGGCCTTCTTAATGCCATCCTTCAGTTCTTTCCTGCTCTTTCTCAGCTCCTCTTTATCTCCTGACTTGAATGCAGTGTCCCTGGCTGCTAGCAAGGCGTGAACTTCTTTATTTAACCAGGGTTTCCGGTTCGGGTAGGATTTAACATATTTTTTTATGGATACATTTTCAGAGCATGTACTGATGTAGCCCAGGACTGAGGAAGCGTACAGTTCCATATCCACTGAACTTCCATCAGTAGCTGCTTCTCTGAAAACAGACCAGTTTGTCTTCTCAAAACAGTCTCTCAACATGGGGGAACTATCTTGAGGCCAGATTCTTATCTCTCTTTGTTCCGGCTTGGAGCGCCTGAGTGGGGGGAGCTGTTTTGGTGCCAGGATCAGAGAGTCGTGATCGGAAGCTCCGAGCGGTGGGCGTGTCTTCGCCGTGTACGCCCCCTTTACATTAGTGAAGACTTGGTCGAGCGTTTTATCTCCTCTCGTAGCTGTGAAGACGTTCTTATTGAAGGCTGGGAGGGAGACTTGAAGATCTACGTGATTCACGTCTCCGCAAACAATGAAGAGCCCCTCAGGATATTTACATTGCAGCGAGGTGAGTAAGTCATGAATTTCTCCCTGGGCGTCATTAGCATTAGCATCGGGTGCTATGTAAATAGCTGTTATTAAAATCACAGCATGGTCGCGCGGAAGGTAATGCGGCCTACATCTTATTGTGATTAACTCGACGGCAGCTGAACAAAGCCTTTTAATCACGGAACAGTTCGTGCACCAGTCTTTGTGCACGTAAATACAAACACCGCCGCCTCGTGTTTTCCCCGTAGTCTCGGTGCACCGGTCTGTTCTGAAAAAGAGCCTATTATCCAGCTCGTAAACAGAGTCTGGTGTATCCTCAGAGATCCACGTTTCTGTCAGGCAGAGCACGGAGCACCTTCTCATCTCCTCCGACGTGGTCACTCTCAAACGAAGTAGATCCATTTTGTTGTCCAGCGAGCGGACGTTAGACAGAAAAAGAGCCGGCATCGGGGGTCTACCGGTTTTAGCGTCTGCCCGCAGTCTCGTCATAATTCCTGCTCGGCAACCTCTCTTCTTTCCTCGTGAGCACCGCTTCCTTTTCTTTCCCCTGGAGCGCGTCTGCTTCCAGAAAGATGATCTTAACAGCTCCAATCTTCCGAGCTCTGATTTGAGTTCGTTGCTGATTTCGGCTGTGCCCTGTGGTAAATCCGCTCCGATTCTTAACAGTTCAGTTCGGCTATAATTCACCCGCAAAAAACGCGCAGAGTCAGGTACAAAAACACTATTAAAATTACTAAAAACTAGAGATGAACCGGGAACTCGTGAAGCTGCGGCTGCTCTGAGTGCGGCCATCTTGCCACCACCAAAGATCAACAGGTGAGAGAATCTCTCAACTTTAATCCTATGATTAAAAAGGCAGAAAACAAGTTTAATCTCTGGTTGCAGAGAGATTTGTCGCTAAGAGGCCGCTGTCTTTTGTCCAAAACTGAAGGGATTTCTAGGCTGGTGTACATTGCATCATCATTTTCTATTGAGAATAAAATGCCCAAAAGGTCGACCAAATACTTTTTAATTTTCTATGGAGAAATAGAATACACTATATTAAAAAATCCGTTCTCATTAACTCTTCTAAAAATGGAGGTCTTGATTTTTTAGACTTTACATCTATGAATAATGTCCTTAAAATTAAATGGTTAAACTTTTTAAAAAACGAGTCTTCCATGTGGAACTTTATTCCTAAATATTTATTTGATCAATTTGGAGGGATACAATTTCTATTGTTGTGTAATTATAAGGTAAACAAAATTCCTTTAAAACTTTCAAACTTCCACAAGCAAGCTCTTTTAGCATGGCTTCTGATATACAAACACAATTTTTCACCTCAACGCTATTATATATGGAACAATTGTAATATTTTAGTCAAAAATAAGAGTCTTTTTCTGAAAACATGGTTTGAAAACAACATCATTTTAGTAAAACAGTTGATGACACCAGATGACAATTTAATGACATATAATGAATTTGTTTCTACATATAATCTAACTGTATCACATGCAGAGTTTAACATGGTAATAAAAGCCATTCCAGGTGGTGCAAAAATGTTATGTAGAGGATCTTCCAATCAAAGATTGGTTTCTCTACCAAAACTTAGTGACACCCTCTGTGGAAAGTTGTGTTTTTCTTCTTCGTGTAAAAACAACAAAGCTATACGGTTACTTTTTCAAAGTGAAATTGCTACAAAACCACATGTCATTTCTTACTGGAAGCAATTTGTTAGTAATGCTAACTGGAAAAGAATTTGGAGTTTACCACACAAATTTTTTGTTACAAATAAAATTAAAGAAATCTCCTTCAAAATTATTCATAAGTTTTACCCTGTAAAGCATTTTTTAAGCAGATATAAAAAAGATATTCATACACAATGTTCATTCTGTACCTCTGTCCTTGAAACTGTACCACATCTCTTTTGGTATTGCTCATTTACTAAGATTTTTTGGAAGGACCTGACCCATTTCATAACAACTCACCTATGTAAAGATTATCAACTGCTTTATGAACACATTATCCTGGGTTTCTTTGCAAATGACAATGAACATGATAAAGAAGTCTTTATTATTAACTTACTCTTAATTTTTGCTAAGTACTACATACATAAATGTAAATTCTCAAGGAAAAGGCCGATTTTTTGTGTGTTTTTTAAGGACTTTGAAACTTATATAAAAGACATTGAACACTGTGCAAACAGTAAGGCTGTTAGAACATTGTCAGCATGGTCACAATGTATAAATAATACATAATTGTGTATGCTGATAGTACGACTGTATTTTATTTATTTTTTTATTTTATTTTCCCCCTGGTAACTTGTCTCATCTTATTTCATTGTTTGCCTTATTATGCTGTTATTTCTTGTTGTGTTTGTTATATTTGCTTCATTCAATAAAAAACAAAAAACAAACTTGAATTCAAGGAAGCGCGGCGAAGCAAGAGCGTTGATTGGTTGGGACATGATCACGTGCTACCTCCCCCGATCCAATCATAATGCTTATATTACTTCTTGTGTTTCTATGGCAGAAAGCAAACAACTTCAGAAGGACCTTTTAAAGTGAGAGTCAGTAGCTGAATCCCTTTGGATTGGATCCACATTTTAAAATCAAACCAAAATTGTTGAACTACCCTGCACCCTGATGCATGCTCAATAATCCAGGTAGAAAAATCTGAAACTACCCTGCAATTTAAAAGAAATTAAATTTGGGTTAATTAATACGAATGGAAATAATGAATATGCCATCAATAATCTGATTTTATTAGCTAAACATTATGTTCATAAATGTCGTTTTTTTCAAATGTAAACCTAATGTGAACCACTGGAAGAACGAGTTAAAGTCCTATGCAAAATCTTTAAAATATGTAAATGAAAAAAAAAATGCTGGCAAATTTCTTAGTTTCTTGGTTGATTTCAATTTCCTCATATAGTTTTTTTTTATTGTTCTTTATTTGTTTTATTTACACTATGTCATGAATCACCTTTTGTAACTGATGATTGTAAGAATTGGTACTTTTTTGTTTTGTATTGTTAATAGTTAAGTAAAAAATAAAAATAAAAAATAAAAACTTCAGAAGGACCTACTGAAAATTAATGTTTCACCTCATGCCTGCAGCAACGCAGAATAAAATTGAATAATGATAATAATGATGATGATGATGATGATGATGATGATGATGATGATGATGATGATGATGATGATGATGATGATGATGATATACTGTAATGATATTCTTCAATAAATACTGTAATAAGGTAATTAAATTTGTAAAAATAAAAATTAAAAAGGATTGAGGAAATGCATAAAAATGTTATTTTAAAAAAATAACATTCTTAATAAATAAATTGTATAACTGCAAATTTATAGTCATAAAAGAGTAACTGTGAACCGGTCTATACGACCTCCAAGTCTGACGTTCACATCGACTTACAAATGCGGTCATGGTTAGATGTCCAAACTCCAGCAACATATAATAATCATGTAAGAAAATGTGTTTTGTGAAAAACTTATTCTGCAACAATAAATTTGTGAATGTCACCTTAAAGGGATTGTGACATGATTTTTTTACTATTCATAAAATTGCTCAAAATATATATATTTTATCATTTAAATATGTTTGTTTTTGCAAACAAAATGATAAATCACTTTAATTTTGCTTTAAAAGTGATTTTGAACTTCAAGCCGTGTTTAATCATGGGAAATCCGATTACACTCGAACGCACCATATGTGATGTCACACTGGGCAGAGGGCTGTGGTGTCTTTAATAGCGGACAATTTAAAACTGGACGAATTTAGCAATCTATGTGAAGATTTGAGCTATTTGTCTTCATTTTGGGAAGCAGAAAATTGTTTGGGTGATGGAACAAGAAACAACAGGATCTAATTTAGGTCTGATGCTGTATCAGACTTCCTTCATGTCGAGCTGCTCATACCTGCGCACTGTGACAAGCCCAGAGCTCTGCCCGGTGTGACATCACAGATGGTGCGTTCGTGTGTAATGGGATTTCCCATGATTAAACACGGCTTGAAGTTCAAAATCACTTTTAAAGCAAAATTAAAGTGATTTATCATTTTGTTTGCAAAAACAAACATATTTAAATGATAAAATATATATATTTTGAGCAATTTTATGAATAGTTAAAAAATCATGTCACAATCCCTTTAATTTGCTCTTGGATTAAAATAATGTATTAGTACTTTGCAGCATAAAAAAGTAATGAGTAGCAAAAACAAAAGTACAAGTATAAACTTTTGAATTAATGTATAAGTCTTATTGTACTTATTCTTAGACTTCTTTTATACTTTTGAGTATAATCCAATTTCAAGTACACAACCTTATTTTAAAGTATAAAATGAGTATACTCTTAGTATAGCTTAGCTTCAGCTGTGTACAGTGAACTTTCCAAGATGGCGCCAGTGTTTGAGTCGTGCCGTCTGATGCTCTTCCTGTTTTATGTCCTGTTTGTTTTAAATCTTATCACAAATACAAACGCTCGATTTGTGTACGATCGCCAAAGTTTACTGGACATTGGAGCTTCGTCTGGAATTACGTCATCGAAGAATTATGCCGGTGACAAACCTTTGCCTTTCCTGTCGGGCGTGCCGGCCTTCCTGTGCCGCTCCTGGTCTCTACCTTTTCGACAGAAGCGCGCCCGCCGCCGTGGTAGACGCAGTGGCTGGTTGGTACGTTTGAAGGCTGTTTCGAGACGTTGTTCTCCGGGATCAGTTAACGTGCGTGGGATGTTGCCTCGCTTGTTTTTCCCACTGCGCATGCTGGATCCTACGGAAGCCTGTTTGGTACCTGTTAGTGGAGGCCATGATGGATTGTTTCCGCCTCGGCCTCCCTGCACTCCCCGGCCCTGTAGACGTGGCGTGAATCTTCAAAACATGCAGCTTCTTCGTCGGGACTCTCAGCTGCCGACTGAAGTTGGAGATTCGCTGATTTCTGCCAGGATTGGTCTGGCGAATGCTAGGTCGCTAGCAAACAAGACCTTCATTATTAAGGATTTCTTTACTTCTCAAAGCCTGGATTTTTTATTCATAACGGAATCATGGACAAGTGACTTGGGTGAGTCCAGCGTTTTTAATGAACTCCTACCACAAAACTGTTGCTATTTTAATTTTCCAAGAATGATGGGACGAGGAGGAGGAATAGTGACGATCTTTAAAAACTGTTTCTCTTGTAAAAAGTTGACTCCGGCCCGTTTTTGTAGTTTTGAGCTTGGTCTTTTTGAACTTGGTGGTTCTCATACTGTGTTATGTGCGGTGGTCTACCGGCAACCAAAGTATAACAAAAATTTCATAAATGAATTTTCTGATTTTCTGGCCGACATCATGCTGCATTATGATAGGATTCTAATTACTGGTGATTTTAATATTCATGTTTGCTGTCCTTCCTCACCCATGGCTCAGTCATTTTTAAATGTTATTGATTCTTTTAATTTTGTGCAATTTGTGACCTGTGCTACACACGAGCATGGTCACACTCTGGATCTGGTTTTGACGTATGGTTTGCCGGTTTTTGATTTGGTGGTTGGTGACCCTTTATTTTCAGATCATATGCCAGTTTTATTTAATATAAAGCAGCCTATTACTAAGGTTAAATCAAGCACTGCAGCGAAGCTTTGTCGTGTTCTTAAACCTTCTACTGCTGTTGGGTTTTCTTCTGTTTTTAATATGAATTCGAAAATCCCTGAAACCATGATGGACAATGCTGATGATATCAGCAACTGGTTTTACTCCACCTGCAAAACAACTCTGGATTTGGTGGCACCATTGAAATTACGAACTGTAAAACCTAAATATGAACCGTGGTTGAATGTGGATACTCGAGCTGCCAGGAAAAACTGTCGTAAGGCTGAACGTAAATGGAAGAAGGATAATCTGCAGGTATCGCTTCAAATACTGAAGGATAGTTGGCGCTGTTATCAGAAAACTGTGAAAGATGCCAAGAGACAATATCTAATCAATCAGATTGTGTCCAGGAATCAAAATCCTGTTGTTTTCTTTAAAATCATTGATTCTGTTCTGAATCCTTCACGCCGTGCTCTTGTGGAGTCTTGCCCTGCACTATGTGAAAGGTTTCTACAGTTTTTTGTTGATAAGGTCACTTTGATTAGGGCTCAGATCATGCCCTCTGTAAATGACCCCTCCGACTATGTGTCTTGCACTGGTGTTTTTCAGTGTTTTGATTATGTCAGTTTAGAATCCTTACAGGAGGTGGTTAGTCATCTAAAACCTACCGGTTCCCTGGATGATGCTATCCCACCTCGTCTGTTTAATGAGGTTTTTTCTACTATAGGCCTTTCGGTTCTTGCCCTTGTAAATAGTAGTTTGTCTTCAGGTGTTGTCCCTGGAAACCTAAAACATGCAGTTGTCCAGCCTTTGATTAAGAAACCAAATTTGGATCCCGATATCCTGGGAAATTATAGACCTATCTCTAAACTACCTTTTGTTTCTAAGATTCTTGAGAAGGTAGTCTATGATCAACTAATGACTTATCTTGTTGAGCATAACATTTTAGAGGTCTTTCAATCTGGTTTTAAATCTTTTCATAGTACAGAGTCAGCACTTTTAAAGGTTTTTAATGATATATTCCTTTCAACAGATGCTGGTGACTATGTTATTTTGGTTTTGCTGGATCTTTCGGCTGCTTTTGACACTGTTGATCACAATATTTTATTTAAACGCTTAGAACAGTGTGTGGGCATTGGCCATACAGCCCTCAACTGGTTTAAATCCTACCTGACAAATCGTACTTTTTGTGTCTCTCTTGATGGCCATAGGTCCTCCTCTGCTCCTCTTTCATATGGTGTTCCACAGGGCTCAATTTTGGGCCCTGTTCTTTTCCTGTTGTATCTTCTGCCGCTTGGCTCCGTCCTTCGAAAACACGGGATTGCTTTCCATTGCTACGCAGATGATACACAGATTTACGTACCGGTAAAGAAAGCAGACCACACTTCTCTCCAGTCTTTGCTCCTATGTTTAGAAGATTTGAAGACTTGGATGTCTCTAAATTTCCTGAAACTAAATGAAGACAAGACAGAGGTAGTGATTTTTGGGAGTTCCTATGGAAAGTCTTTGCCTGTTGACTGCCTACTGACTCGTTACATAAAGCCAGTTGTTACGAATCTGGGAGTAAAGATAGATGCAGATCTAAGGCTGGATTCTCACATCAGAACAGTTGTGAGATCTAGCTTTTTTCACTTAAGGCAGTTAGCAAAAGTGAAACCAATTCTCCCAAGGCAACATTTTGAAACAGCAATCCATGCTTTTGTAACCACTCGGCTGGATTATTGTAATGCTCTTTATGCTGGCTTAAGTGATTCTTGCATTTCACAGCTGCAAAGAGTTCAAAATGCTGCCGCCCGACTTCTAACAGGAACACGGAAATTTGATAGTATTTCTCCTGTTTTGGCCTCTTTACATTGGCTACCAGTGTATTATAGGATTCATTTTAAGATACTTTTGTTCGCTTTTAAGGCTCTGAACGGCCGATCTCCTTCGTATTTGACTGAGCTACTACAAACTTACACTCCCCCCCGTTCTCTCAGATCTGCTGACCAGCAGCTTCTGAGGATTCCAAAAACTAGACTTAAGCTCAGAGGTGACCGTGCTTTTTCAGTGATTGCCCCTAAACTCTGGAATGACCTTCCGAGTGACATAAGACAAGCCTCGTCCATTGTAGTTTTTAAGTCTCTTCTTAAAGCTCCACTGACATCATCTTTTAACTTTCCAAAAATGGCACAACATATATATATATTAAGATTGACCTCTGATCGTTTTTGCTAAAACAATGTTAAATTAATTAAAATTCCTCTCAAAAATAGTTTAAAATTAGCGCCGTTTTTTTTACATGATAAATACGGATTTTCGCGTTGCGCGATTATGACGTCATACACAGACTCGCCTCAACTGCGCACATTGAATACAATGGACGAAGCCAAATGCGATCCGTCCAATTTAGCCATTTAAAACTTTATATTTTAGCGGTTTGTCTTCAGAGAAGCCAAAGTTATTTCCAGTAAACAGCAGGTTAAAAAACAATTTCTGCTGCAGCTGGTTTTTGTAGGCATTTCACTTCAGGAAGTGAGCAGGTGTGTGGGGTTACATGAGCTGCATGTTGACGAGGCAGAAGGAATTCTACAACATCTAAATAGTTTCCACAGCACTGAAATGGTAATATATTAGTTAATGTTTCTAATAATTATTCAACATTAATTTATAGTTTAAAAAATTAGTCCCTTTTAAAATATCTGTTAAATGTTTTATTTTTTTATTTTATTTTGTTTGTGTTTTCAGGTTTCCAGGGGCCTCATGTACCAACGGTGCGTACGCACAAAAACCTTGCGTACGCCATTTTCCACGCAAAACTCCGTATGTATCAAAACAGAACTGAACGTGGAAATGTGCGCAGCTCCACGGCAACTCCAAGGCTGGCGTACGCACGTTTCTGTGGTTTTTGTTCCTTTGGCAACACTTACCCCGGAATTACACCACATGCGTTACGGCTCCGCCCCGCTCCGGTCCGACCTCCGCAGCAAATACGCACCCATTATAATCAATGACAGAATTTACACTGGCTCCGCACGGCGGCGGCGAGCTGCGGAGAGCGGACGGCAGTCCGTCAAAATTAGAAATTTTTCTATTTCTGCCGGATGACGGAGCTGTGCCGGAGTCAACTTTTGAAGATTACGTCGCACCAACAGGAAAAGGAACGAGCACAACTTCCGTATTTACAAAATAAAATCACCACGGGCGGACTAATCCTAGCTCTATACGGATTTATTTGTACAAAAATGCTGTCAAACTATCATTTATGACTATTCTATGACTAAACTATTATATTTATGACTATGACTACGCCTACAAACGCAATACAAGAAATAAATAAATAAAAACGTATTTTATTCTGAAATGTAAACATCACTTCCTGTTGCTCAAACCATGTAGCTTATTTACGAGAGAAGATCAAGGCAGCAGTCTCTCTACAGTTGTTCTCCTTCTTCCACCGAATGAATTGTTTTGTTCTGACTTCACTTGATTTATCGCGCGATCTCGCACGTGTCTCGGAGCGGCGCATCCAGGCGGACCTGAGTGGAGCGGAGGCAGTGGGCTTTGGACTCGCTCAGCTGCGACCTGCGGACCGGAGCGGGGCGGAGCCGCGTGCAGTGTAAAGCCGGGGTTACAGGTGATTCTGAGAAACTGAAGCCCCACAGTCTGTGGTTGACTTTAGAGCAGCTTGAAGACCTTTCTTTTCAACCGAGCATACTCTACCTCCTCATGATTCTACTTTTGATCTTAGCTGATACTGTTGTTGATTTTAATTGTTTTATTATTTGTTTTATTGACATTTAATTCTGTTGCACCTTGTAGCACTTTGAGATTTTCATTAATGAAAAGTGCGTTATAAATTGAATTCATTATTATTATTATTATTATTATTAACTGTTCATGATGTGAAAATGATTATTGTTCACACCAGACACACATGATTAACAATTATTACATCCACATGGACGCAGTTAAATAAAGGACGCACAAAGTTGTGCCAAAAATATATGTAACAGGAACGGATTCAGCCTTATTGGAGGATATAAAAAATAGTGTAACACGCAGAGCATTTATTTATAAACAGATAGAATTTTCTGATCTATGATATGGCTTATCAGCCATTTTCAGGAATAATCCTTTTTCAGTTTGGCACTGCTGCGCACTGGAGCGTGCGCACCCTCGCCGGCAGTGGAGGTGTTTCATAATCTGCTTTTATTGTAGATTTCTCCAAAATGACACGTGAAAGTACACCTTATAACTTGTAGGAGAGCAAAAGCTTCACAGATAAACAGATTGCGCACAAAGGCTGCGGTGCGCAGCGTTTGTGGAGACTCCAACATCACGTCATGTCATGAAAACTCTCCACTGAGATGCACAGACTCGTTTCTTCATATCAGCTATTAAATAAACAAAGATCTATGTTCTACCAAACATCTAAGTTCCTCTGTGTTTACAGTAATTATGGTAATAAACTCGTGCGCAAAGTTAATATTTTCACTGGATGGATGAGCCAGTTGCGCACCAAAGCAGCGCGCGCACACAAATACCGACACACAATCACTCGTTCTTTGCGTGATAAACACATTTTATTACTATTCTTACTTAGGATTTTTTTCCTCACTCATATTATATTAAATTCATTATTTTCCTGAATCTAGGAATCGTTTCTGATCGCGCAGGGATCAAACAAACATGTCCTTCACACATGCAGGAAGTAATTTGCATCTGTTTAACATATGTAAATGAAGGCGTGTCAGGGGAGGTGTCTCACGTGCGCTCAGTTCCACGTTAATTGTGATGTACAAAAGGAATGCGCGTGGATTCAGGCGTACGCACGGTTTGATACATCTGGATTTTTTTGTGCGTACGCCGTTTTCTGGATTTGACCATACGTCACGTTTCAGTAAGAAATCCACGCAAGTCTTTGTACATGAGGCCCCCAGGTCTCCAGTCCATCACCTGAGGCTCTTCCTGTTGAACCACAACACATCACAGCAGGTAAGATTGCATCAACAAAAAGAATAGTACTCAACAATATTCTTTGATGTAAATCTGTTGATTTTCTGTGGTTCTGATGAGGGAAGTGACAAAGTGGATGCAGCATTCAGCCCATAATGGACCCAGATGTCCTCTGCGTCCAGACCTACAACACCTGGACATCCAGGAGGGTGGACGAGGAGGTGGTGGAGTCTGAAGAAGTGTACAAGCAGCAGGATGAGGAGAAACTAGACAGATGTCCTCTGCGTCCAGACCTACAACACCTGGACATCCAGGAGGGTGGACGAGGAGGTGGTGGAGTCTGAAGAAGTGTACAAGCAGCAGGATGAGGAGAAACTAGACAGATGTCCTCTGCGTCCAGACCTACAACACCTGGACATCCAGGAGGGTGGACGAGGAGGTGGTGGAGTCTGAAGAAGTGTACAAGCAGCAGGATGAGGAGAAACTAGTTCTTAATGACACAGCTAGCTGCTCAGTAAAATTGAATTTCTAGTAAAATTCTGATTTTGCAGATTTACAGCTGTAAAGTGTCATTTTTACAGAGCTGATGAAGTCAAACACCACTTGCTGATATTTTTTAAACTCAATTTTTTTGATAATCTGTTCATATTAATGTTTCCCCAGAGGTTTTCATATATTTGATAATATGGGATGGTTTTATTTTAATAAAATGTTTTTTTAACATTCACCAATTTTGTTTTTACTAAAGTACGAGCTGTGAGTTGTAGATGAACGAATGAAATTAAAACAGATACACAAATATTCTCACAAAGAATAACTCAACACTAACAGATAATATAGTGTACTACTGTAACTTTATTTACACATAACTACAGAAACACTTGGTTCATTGTTATCCTTTTTTTTCAAACAATATGTTCATTTGAACTGTCAGAAAAAATATTAAATTCATATTTTCATTGATTCATTTTCATCTCAATGCTCTGGCAAGTTGTAGTTGGGTCCACTCTTCAGGTGAAGATATTTCTGTGAATTGATGATAAAACACACAGACACACACAGTACTGTATATATTATATGCAGTATACTGTATATTAAGACAATGGGTCAAACTAATGTCATGTATTTCCATTATTTTAATGATACACCACTATAACACCAAGTGATGTCCAAATTAAATAGAAGCATAAAGACTTCCGGTTATGGCGGCCATGTGAGTAGACGTGTCTTTCATCGCTCTGCAGTTCCTGCCAATATATCTCTAAAAACCCTTCCTTTTAAAACGTACCAAACGGCCAGTGAACGCAGGAGGTCGGAATAATGCCAGCAAAAGCGGCTCAAGAAGATAGTGGAAAAGAGAAACAAAAGAAGCTAACGGACTATAATCTTCGAGGGGACACGCAGAAAGCTAATGCTAATGCTAGCTTAAGCTCAGCTCCGATGGCTGCCACAGACAGAGAGGAGACCTCGAAGTCTCAAAGCAGCAAGGTGGATGAAATACTGTCTGTTGTTAACTCAATGCAGAAGGAGTTCTCCTCCAGATTTGATGAAGTCCTGGGCTCTATCGACAGCATGAGGAAAGAAATAAGTGATTGTACTCAGCGAGTCGCAGAAACAGAAACACGCATTTCTGACGCAGAGAGCGAGATAGCAACAATGCGAGCTAAAGTGGAAACATTAGAGTCCAAGAAGAAAGACTTGGAACATAAAGTTATGGATCTGGAGGCAAGATCGAGACAAAATAACCTGAGGCTGGTCAACTTACCGGAGGGAGCTGAAGGACAGAACGCGTGTGAGTTCCTGGAGAAGTGGCTGCCGGAGACCCTCGGTGTTGGAGCGGTGGTGGTGGAGCGAGCGCATCGACTCGGACCCAGGAGGGACAGCACCGCAGCGCCCCGCACAATAATAATGACATTCCTCAGCTACAAGGATAAACAGCTTGTTGCTGTAGCATCAAGGGCTAAAGCAGACATCCGTTACCAGGATCAACAAGTGCGGTTTTACCCAGATGTGGCGGCGAGTTTGCTTCAGGTTCGGAAGCAGTTCGACCCAATACGCACGGAGCTGCGCAAACTGGGACTGCGCCATGGGGTGGCTCACCCAGCCAAGCTGCTGGTGACTTATGAGGACCGGACTCATGTGTTTAAAACAGCGGCGGCTGCACGTGAGTTCCTGAAGAAGATCCAGGAGTAATCTGACGAGGAGGTAACGTGAGCTGAACGTCCAAATACTAGTTTCATAAATCAAGAGTTTGAGACAGTGTAAAACTTTGATGGTGCCTTATGTTAAGTTTTATTGTTATTGAAACAGCAGTGGACTAATAAGCCTATTTAGGGCACATTTTTTGTTATGTTTTATTATTATTGAAATAGCAGTGGACTAATAAGCCTATTTAGGGCACATTTTTTGTTATGTTTTATTGTTATTGAAATAGCAGTGGACTAATAAGCCTATTTAGGGCACATTTTTTGTTATGTTTTATTGTTATTGAAACAGCAGTGGACTAATAAGCCTATTTAGGGCACATTTTTTGTTATGTTTTATTATTATTGAAATAGCAGTGGACTAATAAGCCTATTTAGGGCACATTTTTTGTTATGTTTTATTGTTATTGAAATAGCAGTGAACTAATAAGCCTATTTACGGCACATTTTTTGTTATGTTTTATTGCTATTGAAATAGCAGTGGACTAATAAGCCTATTTAGGGCGCATTTTTTGTAATGTTTTATTGTTATTGAAATAACAGTGGACTAATAAGCCTATTTAGGGCGCATTTTTTGTAATGTTTTATTGTTATTGAAATAACAGTGGACTAATAAGCCTATTTAGGGCGCATTTTTGTAATGTCTTATTGTTATTGAAATAGCAGTGGACTATTATGTATATTTAGGACGCCTTTATTGTTTTGTTTTATTGTTATTGAAACAGTAGTGGACTATTAAGCATATATAGTTTTATTTAGGCATGGTAAAAGGGAGTGAGCACACACCATGTTGATGTGCACATTAATAAGTTCAAACCTGTGAACACATACTGTAAGTAAAGTGGAAGGTTAAATTTCAGTTATAAATAGCGAACAGCACCGATGAAGAAAGAACGGATATGGAGTGGTTAGACTGCTCCTCACTGTGTGTGGGTCAGTCACACGCGTTAACGGGAGGTGTACTGAGGGGGGAGGGAGATCCTCGGAGGAGGGATTTGGGGTGGGAGTTTAGGTTTAGGGGATATGTTGTGTGTTTTGATTTGTTGTTTAAGCTTCTCAGATGTTTATGCCCTTACGGTGTAATTATTATTATTATTTTTTTGTATTATATATATTTTTTTGGTAATCCGATAAGTCTTACATGTCACAAGCTCTAAATCTTAAAATGGTCACATGGAACTGCAGGGGTTTACAACGTTTAAAGAAGGTTAAACAAGTCATTAATAAGTTGCATGATTTGGACTCCAAAATAGTATTTCTACAGGAGACACATCTTATGGAAGAAGACGAGGGGCGGGTCAGGAGGAGGTGGCGCGGTGGTGTATTCACTTCAGCATTTTCTTCTCAAGCAAGAGGAGTTATGACTCTTATTCATGAATCTGTCCCATTTCTTGTAAACAATGTTATCAAGGATAAGAAAGGTAGATATTTAATAGTTCAGGGCTCTTTACTATCAGAAAAACTTAACCTGGTTAATGTTTACGGTCCTAACACAAATGACTCAGGGTTCTTTCAGGATTTGTTCCTTTTACTTTCATCGATGCAAGGGCAGTTTGTGATCGCAGGGGATTTTAATTGCACACTTATTCCAGAAATAGATAGATCCACAGGATCAGATTTAACACATAATAACTGCAGAACAACTATACATATGTTTATGAAAGTTCTTAAACTGGTTGACATCTTTAGGGAACTCCATCATCAAACTAGAGCATACTCATGTTATTCATCAACATTTCAGACATACTCGCGAATAGATTATTTTTTAATTTCGTCAGAATTATTATCTAAAATTCAAAACTGTAAGTATGACAGCATTGTGATCTCAGACCATGCCCCGTGCTGTCTTAGCTACCGTGATGAGAATTTAACCAGGGACCCCCCTAGATGGCGTTTTCAGCATAAATGGCTGCAGGATGAAGATTTTGTTAAATATATTGGGCTACAAATTGATGAGTTCTTTCAGTTGAACACAAATCAGACAACAGCTTGCATCAGATGGGATGCCTTTAAAGCATTTATTAGAGGACATATTATTAGCTTTACAGGCAAAAAGTCCAAGGAAGCCAAGACTAAAAGGCAACATCTAGAAAACAAAATAAAGGACATTCAGGAGAGGGTTTTTCAAACAAATGATACTGAGCTGAAAAAACAACTGTTGCTCTTAAGAGCAGAATATGATAAACAGTCTAGTTTCAGAGCTGCATCCAGTCTCTTAAGATTAAAACAAAACTTTTACGAGCAGGGGGATAAAGCTGGAAAACTTCTAGCTTGGCAAATTAAAAAACTTGAAGCAACAACATCAATCACATCAATTATAATACAAGATAAAACTTTAATAGACCCAAGGGATATCAATAATGCCTTTAAAGATTATTATCAGAAATTATATGATACTCAAGGAAATTTAGACCAAATAGAATTTGATAAGTTTTTGAATGGGATACATATTCCTGTCATTGCAGATGACAGTAGAGCTGACTTAAATATAGAAATAAATAAAGAGGAACTAGCACAGGCCATTAATGGAATGAAATCCGGTAAGCAAGCAGGACCTGATGGTATCCCCATTGACCTTTATAAAAAATTTAAAGATAAATTGCTGTCACCTCTTCTGGATATGTTTATGGAGTCATTTAAAAATGGCAGCTTGCCTCTCTCCTTGAATCAGGCGCTCATCATTCTGCTGCCAAAACCAGGTAAACCTCATAATAAGTGTGAAAACCTGAGACCTATTAGTCTACTTAACTCAGACCTCAAAATTATCTGTAAATTATTGGCAAAAAGGTTGCAAAGAATCCTACCAGACATAATAAATAAGGATCAAAATGGTTTTATAGTTGGGAGGCAAGGATATCACAATATTAGAAGGGTTCTGAATATTATTTGGCCAAAAAAGAACACTAAAGATACAGCTCTTCTCTCTTTGGACGCCGAAAAGGCTTTTGATAGGGTCGAATGGCCCTATCTTTTTAGCATATTGGAAAGGTTTGGTTGTGGAGGTAACTTTAT